>CM017440.1:36735599-36820586 GCA_007726485.1 Eragrostis curvula | reverse complement strand
CGTCCACGTGAGCAGCGCCGACGTGGCTCCATGCCGGCGGAGTAGAACAGCTTGCACTCCCCGATGACGTCGTCGGTGGTGATGCCGGCCTTCGGGTTGCGCTTGCCTCTGCTGTGCTCTATGTTGGACTCCAGCAGCAGGCCAAGGAGGTCATCGCTACAGTCGCGTTCTCCCTCTCGCGATGATGCCCTTCAGGAGCACCTCGATCTCTGAAGCAATCTGCTTCATCCTCCGGTGGGTTCGTGTGGCAGTAACCTATAGGGACACGAAATAAATGCTTTCTATAATTTACACAGTACAAAACAAGCGATTTAAATCAGCTGAACAGGGAAATGAAACGAGAGTCTCACATGTATCCGGGAGCTGGCTCAGGTTGACTTTAATTGCAGCTCTAACGTGTGGTCGAGCGGGTTGTCGAAAGCGTAGTGCGCCATCAGCCGGCCGGCCGTCGATCGGCGTCGGACGCAGAGCCGGATGAGCTCGCTCCTCCCGCCCCGCGCGCATCTTCTGCTCCACCGGGACGACGGGGCTCGATCGGGTGTTGATAAAAAACTTGGCAGATATTGCTTCAAGGACACGCGGGCCTCGCCTCGCCATCCACAAACACTTGGTTACGTTTGCACCAAGAAGACGACGAAGAAAGAAGCTCGCGAAACAGAGCAATGGTCACCCTGCTCCTTTTCGCTCCATCAATTTCTATTTCTTTTCAGAGGGAGTGCAATTTGTTTTTATCGCCATCAATTAATAAGAAGTCTAAAGATCTTAACCTTCTTCATCGTCGAAAGAAATAGACATGCACTCCCAATAGGAGCCTCAACACCCCCATGTGAAGAAATCTCCTAAGCAATCCAGACAATCTACAAACCAATTCTCTGATCTAAAAACATCAAAATAAATTGGAACATATTCGTCTGAAAGCTAATCAAACATGTTACCAAGATATATCCACACAACACTAGTTGCAATTATGATAAATAGAGATCCTAAAAAAGGTCTACTATCAATGCTGACACTAGCCTAGTATAATAACAAACACGGAAGAAAGTCCATTTTTCAACCTAGAAAACTATGTATAATCTGGGTTCTAATTAACCACTTTTCAACCTTAGACTATGGTTTGGGTTCTAATTAATACCTTGATACTTTCAATATAAACTCATCTACCTCTACTAGGTATATGAACAGTGATGAAGAGAGAAAATATATATTTTTGTTTCTAAAGAAAAAAAGTCTTAGAAGCGTAAAGGCTATAATTCTACTTGCAGTAAATTAAAAAGTTATGTTTTAAGTAATGTTTTGACTAGACAAAACGATAAGATTTATATATATTGGCAAGGGATCTTGCGCATTTCATATGCAAGATAAGAGTTGATTCGAAATTTATCACGCCGCCCGCTAAGGCTATAAGGCGAATCGAAGTTATCTTCCGGTCAACTGTCCCGGATCTAAAAATTCATTTCGTACAATTGGACCTAGTGCTCGCATCGGTACTTATGGAGAGAATGGTGGTGTTGATTTATTACAATGCAAACAAAGTACGCACTTAACCTACACTTGTTGATTTGTTGTGGCATTAGACTCCACAAGCTTCGGCTCTCGTGTGAGCTTCATATGACCACACGAATCTGTTACTAAACCATGTTTAACACTACTAATTCATTTTTTCTCTTTGGTAAGTTGTGCTGGATAGATGGGTGTTGACAAAATCCTTGAGTGAAGATCATGAACGTTTTGCCATGGATATGTGCCAAGAAGATGGTTAAGGCCAAATATAAACCTAAGTGACAATCTTGTGATGGAAGTCATTTTGATTGGGGAGGCCTTTGTCTTTCTTATAGGAATGTTGGACTATCCAAGGGGTTGAGAGTTAGTAGCTTCGCCTAGTTTAAAATTTGATCCTTAGGAGATCATGTAAAAATGTGTTCCACATCTCAAATGCTAGATTTCAATAGCAGATCCTTAGAAGATTAAACATGGTAGATATATGTCGGAAAGGACCATGCAGGGCGTCGGAAAGTTTCAATAGTCATTTTTGGGAAAACGATACCAGTATATTTGTCAGATAAATTGCTTTCAAAACGTCATACGGACACTTACTTGTCGGAGAAACATGTATACGAGAGACTTTACCGATGCCAAAACATATGTAAATAAGAACAGATTGACAGATATATACAGTTTATTTTTGTACACAGCCTTTTTTAGCATACGACGACGAAGACCTCCGTGTATGCAACGTGCAAACGGCAAAAGCACACGTCGAAAGTGCTGTACGTGAAATGTTCTCCACGTGTGGCGTCCAGGGTCTCACTCACTGCCACACACACAGAGACACAAACTCATGACCATACAGGTTGGAGCAGAGCCGTTCTTGGATCTGGTGACTGGCACTGCATGTACCTGACAAAACTGATGATCATCTACAGAAAAAGAATCATCAATAGCCATGCAAAGAAATAAAAACTTTGTATTTTCTATTCTAGTAATTAAATAGCAGTAATATGTCAGCGCCCATGTTATACGTTATTTGCTTTCCAGACATATTTAGATGGTAATATTACTACTTTTATTCTAATTAAACGGGCAACAAGAATGAAGTATGTGTCTCCCTTCTCTTGTCTCATTTATGAACTGAAAAGCAATGCAAGCTCTTCAATCGGCACCACAGAAGGAATTTAAAACTTATCTACAACGACGAAAAACTCATACAACTAGTGGATCGGTAAGAAAACCTGAGGCTCAGAATACATCACCCGAATTTCAGGACCAGAGCAGCTCGAAAAGCTGGAAAAATTCTCAAATCACTGAAGAGGGTGGCCTGGCATGGTGGATGAGAGCCACTCTGGCTAGCCAAGATGACAGGCCCATGCAGCCACACTGCATCATCCATCGATCGCATTGCCATGGCAGTTGAGGTTGCTACGGGGAGACATGCATAGGCAAGTCATTCTTGGCTACCAAAACAGAGGCTCTCCATCTCCATGTAAGGCCCCCCTCCTCTTCTCCTCTTCTTTCACCTGCTGCTCTCCTAGCTCACCCAGGCTCTGTTGAGTTTGGCCTGGTATGCGGCAGCATGCCAGCTTATTTATAATGTGGACAAGGAGAGGGGTCAGGTGATGCTTGCCACATTTCGGTGAATGGCATCTGTCATCTGCTGTTCCTTTCAAAGGGCCACTGCGTAGCACTACTCGCAGTGGGTTGAAAATCAAGTGAGGTGCGTGAGAATTTGACTTTCGCTATTTGAGAATCTCTACATGGATAAAGTTCCCTTTCGTCAAAAAAACAAAACATAAAGGTCCTCCTTATTCAAATAGACCTTCAGAGGAAGACGTGTGTAACCAAAGTAATTTAATAGGTGCGGACTTTTTTAAAAAAGGGTCAAATAGAGCTTTTGCCCCAGGAGCTCAGCGTTATCATGCTTTTTCGACTTGTTAGCCCATAGATTTAACTTGATAAAATGTAAGTCAATAGTTCGGGAAACCAAACCAGTAGCTGCAACACGATGCGCCCATGTATTTGTTGCCCTTCATGACAAACTTTATTCCCTTCTGAAGGCCAAATTCCAGATTCGGGCATCGGATGACTCTGCAAGTCGCCATAACCTTTAAAGGCTCGATTTATCTTTACAGAAAAAAAAAGGTTTTGCTCCTACGGCCTAACAGTTGACTTGGGCCCAAAATCTTTTGAGATCTCATCCCTGGGCAACTGGATCTGAAAGGATCGAGATGCCCAATGCTAAGATTGATCAAAGCATCTGGAAAGGTATCGTCGCTTCAAAGCGGCAAGTTTCCAGCAAATGTCAATCGGCATCCAACTGGTCAAAGAGATGAACTTCGATAACATTCTCTTCAAATTAAGGGGTTGCACCCCAAGAGACGCGCCTGATAAGACAACAAAAGCCCATGCACCTACATTTTTGGGTAAAACTGATAACACAATCAAATCCCATGCTGTTTCTACTTGGCCTCAGTCAGGCCTGTGTAAAATAAACAGATCCGCTCAGAATTCCCATGCATAAGGATACAGCGTGAGGCCATCAGTGGTAGACATAAGAGACATAAAAAGTCATAAAGTTCAACATTCTGTGACGTTTAAAAAGGCCACATGGTTCAATAGAATAAAGTTTGCATCCATCACACTGGTAATAACACAGGGCCATACGTTTAGAATCTGAATGCAAACAAAAACAGAAGGTAATGCACCACGGTCGCTTATTTTACAGGTGTGGATTTCTACATCTCAAGGCTCATGCCTCCCATCAGCAGAGCTATTAAGCTTTTACTGCCTACCCTGCACGATAGCAGAAGGATAGGCATCAATGATCAGCAATAGAAGACAACAAAAGTAACATTAACCGGACATATAAACAAGTTCATAGGTATTCCTCTGGAGAAGGACTGCTGCAAAACAACTTTCAGCTTACATTTTTTCTATAATCAGACATGATGTATTTTTGGACTATTATAGCATTCTAAAATAAAAACAATAAAAGGATGTGCAAATAGAAAATGAAAAATCACTTCATTTATCTAAAAATATTTTAATAGGCAGAGAAACTCTAGCAAGATACCTTACCTACTTAAAGTGTGCAACATTTCAATCCATAGCTAATCAAACAAAACAAGATTGTAATAACTTATAATTCTAAGGCCGCACACCGGACAAGTTCTTATAGATGAGTATACACGGGTATAAATTCAGTCATAACAGCATTAGTTCACAAGTGAAAAAATTGTATAACAAATGCTATCATACCTGCCAGTTTCCTTGTCCTTCATCTCGGCTAGGATATTGACCAGGACCCCTCTGCCAGTTATCTCCACCATATGCAGGCCCTGCCCCCTGTCTGTTGTCCCTGCCATAGTTAGGATTCACACCAGGAGGCCCTTGGTTGCCACCAGGATATGCTGATGGAGGTGGCTGCCCATAGTTACCAGGAGTCGATGGCTGGCCATAGGTTCCAGGTGCTGAAGGACTGCCATGCCTGAAATCTCCTCCCTGCCCTTGCGAGAAGTTCCTTCGCTCCTGCGGGTTGTAATAACCTTGACTTTGACCAGCTGGATTTACATGCCCTTGATATTGAGGTGTTTGACCCTGGAATCCACCAGACGGTCCATAACCTCTACCATCTTGTCCAGCCTGCGCATAATTCTGCTGTGGGGCATAGCCTCTGCCTTCTTGCTGTGGACGGAATGTTTGGAAGTTTCCTTGTGGCGGGGTGTTCTGGTAGTTCCCCTGTTGTGGGGGAGGTCGGAAATTACGGTTCCTGTCAGTCCTTGATGGTTTGCTATAATGTACCGGTGGTGGTCTTTCAGTGATGACACCATTCTCATATTTGTCTCCTGATGAAATCAGTAAATGCATACAGTATGAATTTCTACAAAGAGCCATTTACTAGGTGCAATTAATGATTTCATTGTGACATAATTCGACAACCAGGGAAATGTATGATTACTTCTTAACTCATAGCATACGTGGGAAAAAAATATGTATTTGAATTTACTAAATTCGAGAAAAAGAACAAGAATGAAAGTATGGAACTGACCTCCATACTCCTTTGTCTCTGGATACAGGTATGAATCAGGCAAAATGAAAACTACTCCAGGCAAACCTGAATACAATGTCAACTGGAAGGTAAGTATCGAAAGGTTATAATCGTATTAATTGCAAGAGAAAAACTAAACAATCACTCACCGCGAAACTTTTCTGACATTTCCTCAGTCATTACAGCCTGAAAGCCGATGTATGTTGTTGTACTAAAGGCATACATCCTCTTCTTCGCCTCCTCATAGCTACAAACAGTTCAAGGCTCGTTACAGGCGGCAAACTATATGGTGCAGTTGGTTTAATTTCATTGTTTATATCAGATATAACAAAGATTAATCACTTAAGTAGCCTAAGTAGGAGCATAATGTCATCGACTTGGCTAGTTACTAGCTATGCCACCAAATAATTACAGTAATGCTCTTGGGTGTTAATTGTTAAAAGAACAACAATTTTACAAGCTCAGAGCTGATTAACAAGTATATATGATAATTGAGAGGGGAACCTCCACCATACATAAAGCATTGCCCCAAAGATTTGAACTATTATAAAACGCAGGACAATATGAACAGCACAAAGCTGCTGAAACAAGACATATTGACATAATATATGGTGTATAAATGGTGTGATCCGCAGCATGATTATTACTCTTAAATATTTCTGTCAAGTGTCAACTTAAAATTATATTACCAAAAATAAGATTGTAATTGCCTCCAATCCTTACCTTTTCCCTTTTATATATGACTATTTTATATCTGAGATAACAGAAAAAATAACAAAATAGGAGCAATGTAACAGTTCTTTTCTAATTCCAGGAGGAAACAGTTCATGACATAATAAGGTGGACCTCAAAAACTTCCCAGTTTCAACATTTGTCCTTATATGCACCTTCGCTAATTTACGCCCTAAATTAGCAGTAGAATGAGTGAAAATGCTTTGTACTGATCATGTTTAAGAAAAAGCTAATAGGGGTACAAGATAGATAGTTTTGCTCTATAGTGCAATTAAAATATACTTGACACCACATCTGATGCTCAAATTTCCAACACAATACTAGCCGAAACATGCACGCCATCCCCAAACCACTTATCACTCAGTATACTGAGCCCTCTTTCACTATACCCTACGGCCTACGCTATTAGAAGTAAACGACATTATTATACAGATGCAGAACAAGATTGATAATATTGATATCTATAATTCCTGATTTGTGGACAACAGAATTAAACTCACACACCAGAAATAGAACAAAAAATCATCACATAAAGCAAACTGGTAACATAATTTGCATTCACAGACAGCAACTGAATTAATCACACACTCCAAGCTCTTATATTAGGAAAATTATCCAAGATCAGCATTGCTCCAGGCAACTGAAACATCAGGGTCCTACCAAAATGTTTTGCAAGGGGAATGAACACTACTGAAAGAAAAAAAAAACTGCTCCCAACTGTGACAAACAAGTACCGCTTTGCAAATTGACATACTCTCCAAAACGGATCCTGGCCATTTTCATATAGTATGGCCAACGAAAATAAGATTGAAAAGATTCGCTAAATGCATTCTGAACCAAGACTTAATTCTGACTAGAGCCAGGACAGACAGTTAATCCCCATCGTGCGTCACTGCGCCAAAATCCCCTGCCACCCAGACTATACACACACAACGAGATGATGCAATCGAACAACTCATTATCACATTTCGCACACAACAGTATCATATTTTTCCCACCAATAGGAACCAATTCATCGCCGGAACAAGCACAATTCGCAACAAACTCAACACATTTCGGGTACAGAATCAACAACAAACCTACACGAAATGGCAAGAAACTTGGCTATACCTTCCGACGACCTTGGCGAGGGTCTGGAGGTAGGTCTCGATCATCTCCTCCCGTGACGGCTTGGGGTCCGGGAACTCCATGGTGATGAGCCAGTGGTTGTAGTCGCACCCCTCGAAGAGGATCTCGTCGGGGGAGATCTTGCTGTCCTCCGCCCCGTAGTCCCCGCCCCGCGCGGCCGCCGCCGCCGTGGACCGGAACCCGGCGGCGGCGCCGGGGACCAGCCACGGCAGCCGCGGGAGCGGCGAGGAGACGAAGGGCGCGATGGGGAGGGCCCGGGAGACGGAGGAGGAGGTGGGCGCGCGGAGGAGTGGGGCGGAGGTCGTGGCGGCGGCGAGGGCTCGCCGGAGGCGCAGCGCGAGGGCCATGGCGGGCTAGGGTTTCGTGGGGCGGCGGAAGCTTCTGGGGGTTTAGGGGTGTTTATGTGAGCGAGAGGGGGAGGGATTAGTAGGCTAAATGACTAATTGCTGTGAGCTGGGGACGCTGGGAGGTGGGTCCTTAGGCCTACGGGGTGGGCCTGTTGGCCCTTTCCGGTGAGGTGATCTTTTCTGTTCCAGAGCCGTTATGTATGTTGAGCCGATTTTCTAGGGGCGTGTTCGGCGTTTTAGAGTCTAAAATTTAGAGGGGTTTAAACACAAAGAATTTTGTCTTAAATAAAGTTTAATTACAAAACTAACTGCAGAACCTCCCTCTAAATCGCGAGACGAATTTAACGAGGGTAGTTAAGCCGTGATTAGACGATATTTACTGTAGCATCACTGTAGCAAAACATAGATTAATTAGGCTCATTAGATTCGTCTCGTAAAGATGTACCCATCTGTAAAAAGTTTTTGTCATTAGACTTTATTTAATACTCCTAAATAATAAGATTCTCTTTAGAGTTAAATTTTAGAGGGGTCTAAACGGTGAAACGAACACACCCTAGGAATGTCGTGAGTGTCACTGGCCAGTGGGCCATGCGTTGGTTTCCATCAGGCCATAACCCATAAGAAGGCCTGTCGGTGGGTCACCGAGGATCGATATTGTGTTATATTTCTTATAAAAGGAATAAATTAATCAGATACCAGCTTCTTATAATTTGGCACACAATTCCAAGGTATTAAAAAAATACAAAAGACTGATCCATGATCACAAATTGATGTAGGGATAAAAAGTGGTTGAGACGGTGATTCTATCGGTGAACCGCCACCGATTATTAGCGAATATCTCTATAACTGTCATTTCAAGTATGCTGTAAGCAGCCATTTAGACGGTCATGTCTTGAAACGTGCTCAACACATGTCCTTATGAAACTCACCAATTGCTTTAGTAGGGGTGTCAAAAAAGAATTTTGCTTTGTAGGGCTTGTTTTAGCTCTCTTAAGACAATTTATATTGTCTTTACATAACCGAAGAGGCATGTTCCAAAATATCTTAATGATGCCACTACGTGCACTATTTCTTTGAATGAAGAGACATTTGGGTCGTTATTTTAATGAGGCGATTTGTATAGCTACTCTGAAATAAGCTGTAAAAATAGTACTTATCCCATCTTCACTAGCCAACTCAACTTCACATTACAATTTACTAACAATTTAAATTTTTATGAGTAGTGTACAATGTGTCTTAAAATTATATATAGTGTCCCTAGAGTTGTGAACGATATGTCTCTAATTGTGCCTCTACGAGACAAATCAAATAGAAAGTTTCTCATAAATGACTCAATGTAATTTTGCATTGACAGATTATAAAATGTTTCTAAAAGAATGTCTCTATGGTAAAAAGTGCCACAAACAATGTCCCTTAAGCCCCTATTTGGATCCTCTAGCCAACTAATTTTAGCCAACTAAAACATTAGCCAAGTAATTTTTTACCAAACTAATTTTAAGAGCTACTTGTTTGAATCTTGGCTAATCCTTACTGGCTAATGCAACCAATTCCACTAATTCTTAATGTTTAGTCACTTTTAGGAGGGTTGAGGTGACTAGAGGCTACAAGTTTATGAGGGGGCTCGCTAAAAGTTTAGTCACTTTTAAGAGGTCATGTTTTGATCCAAATTAACTAAAATTAGCCGGCTCAAAGTTTAAGTAGATCCAAACAGGGCCTTAATTTGAGACACCTTTTAAAGTGGCATAAAAGTGTGTTTACAATCTCATGTCAATTTTATTGAGACAATGTATATATAAAAAATTTCTCTACATGAGCATTTTGGTTCTAGTATCCGGAGTCACCCCGCTCTGCCTTTTACGACGAATGACGATGGTCACTGGCTGCCTCCCGAGTCCCTTAAAAAAAGGAATTCTTGGGAGCTGGTTCTCAGCTTCGTTCTCGCCCGGGCGCAGAAGGAAAAAAGGACACGCTGAACTAGGCCAAGTCATACCTCCTCCAGACCGGACGTGAGAGTGGAAGGGAAAGGCGTCCGGTTCCAGTGGCGTGGCGGCTTCGATGGAAGCTTTGCTCGGCCGCCGGGGAGGATGTAGCTGCTGCGCGAGCTCGAGCACAAGATGGCTGCGGCAATGGGGAGCAAAGGCAACTGAGAGAGAGGGGAAATGGGCGGCGGCGAGCTGCGCAGGCGGGGGCTCCTCGGGCACGGCGACCACGACCACCTCAGACGCGTGGGGGGGCTCAGGCGCGGTGGCAGAGGGAGGGAGTGGAGCCATGGGCCCTCGCGCGGAGCGGGCTCAGCTCGACGGTTACGAGGGAGACGGGAAAAGCTCGGGAAGCGACGATTGTTTCGCTTTTCGCTTCTCAGTACAAACGACGCTTTTGGCCGCTTAAAGAAGCGGACCTGTTTGGGGGAGCTTATAGCTTTTGCAGCTTTATGGAGAAGCAAAAGCTGGAAAAAGCTCCCCCAAACAGGACCTTAGCCGGCTCAAAGTTTAAGTGGATCCAAACAGGGCCTTAATTTGAGACACCTTTTAAAGTGGTATAAAAGTGTGTTTACAATCTCATATGTCAATTTTATTGAGACAATGTATATATAAAAAATTTCTCTACATGAGCATTTTGGTTCTAGTATCCGGAGTCACCCCGCTCTGCCTTTCACGACGAATGACGATGGTCACTGGCTGCCTCCCGAGTCCCTTAAAAAAAGGAATTCTTGGGAGCTGGTTCTCAGCTTCGTTCTCGCCCGGGCGCAGAAGGAAAAAAGGACACGCTGAACTAGGCCAAGTCATACCTCCTCCAGACCGGACGTGAGAGGTAGAGAACTACTGTTCCGTCGCTGGTGACGATGCCGATGTGTTGATCCGCCCATCACTTGAACTCGTCGTCTTAGCGTCTCGATGTGGAGGAGAAGATGCAACGACGCGGCTTGCGGTGGTCGGTGGCGTCTAGCCGACAAGGAGGAACGGCAGAAACTCGACGGGACGGCCCGTCTCCGGGTCCTCCGGCGGCCGCGGAAGCGTTTTGCGCCAGGCCTTGCAGACGGCGTGGAAGCGGACGTAGTCGTCTGCGCTGTGGAGGCGGCGCGAGACTTCGCGGAGACGAAGCTCCGGGAGGTTGGCCCAGCGTGAGGACGCCGTCTCGCCTGCCATAGGTTTATTTAGGCGTATGCTGTGTTAGGTTGGGAGAACAGAAATTGTATTTTGATGATCGATGGTGCTTATTATGGTTGCCTGTTATGCAGGGGAGAGGCCCTACGTATCCTGATCGGTGTACATGAGGTGGCCTAGTCGATCCGTGTACAACACGACTCACATCATCACATGTAGACGTACACGACGATCATCATCCAACAATCAGATTGAACGATTCTTCCGCGCGTTGTTGGGTTGGGTACGTGTGCGTCATCGACATTCATAATTAAGCTCGTAAGAATATGGCTCGTGGGCCTGGCGATGACAAACGAGATGAAGTTTTCTAACAAACCAACTGATGTTATGCTCTCTGGCATTGCAGTTCTGTAGAGACGGGAGATCCTACTTAAGAGGGCGGATATGGGCTGATAACTGAAATAAGAGTGAAATCATCACACAAATGCTTAATGCTTCTGATATCCGAGTCATTCGGATAGTGGTAGCCGTTTGAGTTTCATGTTATAGGACTAGTGATCCTGTTTTTCTTTTCAAATCTGGTATCCTGGGTGCAACCTTCTTGTACACGCACCTGTTATTTGACCTTCAGTAAAGGCCAAGTAACACACTTTTTCGAGTACTGAACCATATAATCCCGATAAAGACTTTTACAGTAGATCCAAATGAATGCATGCTGTTAATTCTCTTCATACGATGGTTCTGATTAGCAACATGATACTTTATTTTTCCATCAGTAGTATCATGAAACGGTATCATAATCATAGGGTGAAATTGGAAAACTAAAGTGATGGAAAACCAAAGCGCTTCATCCGTTCATGTCCTTTCTCCTAAATTCCTAGGATTTCCAGCCGAGAGAGGATCGACGACGTCGGTCGGGAGGAGCGTGACGGGCGTGCCGTCGTCTGCATTGAGTGACAACCCACACCATGTCTTGAACGCGTGTACTGGCGCCAAGGGAGGAGCCAGTAAATAGGCATGAGGAGGGCAAAGTAGTCTATTGAAGCATAAGGGAGGCTAAAATCTGATTTTCACATGAATTGTAGGGTAATTTCTCATATACACAAAGCAAGTGCACCTAGCACTGGGGGGTGGGGGTGGGGGGGGGGGGGGGGGGCAGGCCCCTGCTCGCCTTCCCCTGCCTGGTGCGGTGGTGCCATAGGTGTCACCCCAGCAGCGAGCCATCCGGCGGTGGCCGCGCGCGGAGGATGCCACCGTGGTCATGATTCGATTCCGCGTCGTGGCTGGCCCTTCTAATCTTTTGGTGCGTCGTGATGGTCTGTTTGTAGTTGGACAAGGACGCGGACTAGAGAACAAGATGATTAATTCCGGCCTTCTTCTTTTTCTTTTATTATTAGTTTTACTTGGTATAATAAAACTAGATGGAAGTCCTTAATTTTTCGGCGCCAATTCTCATGCAAATGGGTGAATATATCACTAGTACTCCTAGATACATGGTGGACTGTATCATTAAATAAAGAAGGTACAAAAATTGAAAAAACATATATGAAAAGGCATGCCGTACATTTTAAAAAAAAAACTCATTTTTTTTCTAAAATATACTCACATACCCATTTGATTTGGTGTTTTTTTTTTTCAAAACACAATCCAAATGCAGACACTTACATCCACGCAAATGCTAAATTAGCTACTTTGATATGATTATTTGAATCTACAGAGAAGTAATTTTTCTGGATCCTGACTTGAGGCAAAGACACAAAGTCCCAACACAATCGAATTTGCCGCACTTTTAGTTTACACGTTGGTTTACACGTATAAATTCGCCGCAGAATAAAAAAGGTTTACATTTGTGTTTGTAAGAAAAGTTATGTGCCATCTTGCCGAGCGTACCTGAGGACATCTTAATTTGCCTTTGCAGGAAATAACCCTAGTATTTAATCGGTGCATCTTTGTACGGGCTCCTAAACGAGGTCAAGGGCAAGGAGGCAAAAACGACAAAACGTCTCGCCCACCTATATCCAGTATCCACGATGTCAAGTGGTCAAAGAAAGATTAGATTCTGTACTTTCTTTGAGTATTTGCCCTTGTATCTTTTCTTATTGTGATGAAGTTCACAGGCAGAACAATATAGTGGCATGACTCGTGCTGCCGACTCATCACTCATGTTGCGCAGCATGGTTTCGCTTCGTCGACTCAATGTTCTCATTTGGTCAGAACTTGCAACGTTACTCTATTTAAGCATGGTTTGTCGGTTTCACAGTATGTGCAGGTACACTCAGTTGTTTAGAACAAAGTCATGTTTTCTCAAATTGATATACCAAACAAACTGACGACTATCATACTACCTCCTGTCCAATTACCAATTTTTATTGTTCATATATATATTATAAATGCGTCACAAACGCTCGCCTACTTGCTTTGATCTTCCTCTTCGTTATAAATACAACTAATACGAGGACCTTGGTGCAAAATAGGTGACATTCTATTTGGCTCAGCGCTCCGATCTCCGTCCATGTACATGCGAGTAAGGTCACGGGCTCACTGACGAGCCCCTCGACTGCTCTGTTTTGCTCTGTTCTGCTCCTCCAGGCCTCGGAATCTTTTCGTCCCTCGATTCGGGCCGGATTTCCCCCCTACCAAGATGGTGGAATCGGACGCGCTCCAGTCGATTGTTTACTCCCGTGGATCGCTCCGCCTCCTCGATCAGGTTTGTTTCAGTTCTCTTCTTTCGGCTTCGTTTGAGGCCTGGATGTGTTTTTGATTGGGTTTCCTGGCATGGTTTTTTGAATGGATGCAGAGGAAGCTGCCGCTGGATGTGGTCTACATCGACGTCAAGGATTCCGCCGATGGCTGGTGAGCTCGACAATTTTGATTCACACTCCTCGTTCTTGGTTGTGTCGTGGGCAGTGGTGACAGTTGAACTTGTTCGCTGCTCTAGTAGATGCGTTCTCGCAAGCAATTTGCTTCTCTGAAGAACCCAAATCCGTTGTATCGACCCATCCTGGGCTTAGTGCAATGTTTGATGGCCGGACGGTGAGGAGAGAGGATCATAGTTTTGGAACTTTTGCGCTGCCACAAGTATCGAACCTGAAAAGTTCAGACTGTTCAGTGGTGTTCTGTGGCATGACACATTCAGTGGCGGAGAGGCGAGTTTTCCTTTTATAGTTCAATTCAAAGGATGCCAAAAAAAATTCTGGGTTTTTCTCTTCTTTATACAGTGAGGGATTGATAAGTACTAGAAGAAAAATTGAAAAGTACTCGATATTAGTTTAGTCGACAACTTAATTAAAAGGATAAATTGCAATAAAGGCACATATGTACAATATGGCCATTGTAGCGTACAGGAGAAAGTTTATTAGTCACTGTCTAACAGACATGATAATGAACCTAACCTTTTTCATAGATGTAAATCGTTTTCGACCTTTAGTTGTCCATCATTGTTAGAACAGCATCTGTGTATTGTTTTATGCATGTTATTGTTTTCTGCAGTCCTTGTTCCATATCTGCAAATAGTTTTATGTTCAGCAGGTTTCTATACTTCAGCAGTTGTTGGTAATCCCGACGTCAATTTGAATCGGAATTAGCTCTTACAATAACTGTTTCGGGCAACAAAATCTTTATAATTATTCTAGACTGGTTTACAATTGTTCCTTGTGTGGTTCACTTGATGTGTCTATATTTCTAATAAGTTGTTGGAGCTCGGGTAGCTCTTTTCTCTTGATTCTTACAGTGAAAAGTGTTTTTCTGCTTGCTTGTAGCTATCTTCAGAGTGTTAATTTCTGGTAAATTTTTTTTTATGAATGGTGAAGTTTGCATTAGAGCCTAAGAAGGATATCAAACTGAATATTTGATCAATGATCTCCTTTCCTTCTGAGTTGCCATTGACAAAATTATAGAACAAAATATGAATGCATAGAGTTCAGTAATTTTGCTACAAGCTTTCCATGCCAAAAAGCCTACTAGCACTAACCTACTGAAATGTAACCAATGATGCATACCACTGGATAAGTTTACAGATGCATATCCTGTGAATCTATTTGTTTTTCAGTTAGTTTTATTTCTTTTATACTGATCCTTAAACTCCAATATTCAGGAATGCAATCAGAGACATGGTTGTACGTGGTGCTCCAGCAATAGCAATAGCAGCAGCACTAGCGCTAGCTGTGGAAATTTCTGATTTGGATTTTACTGGTACGCCTGCAGAAGCAGCTTCTTTTGTTTCCAAGAAACTGGAATACCTTGTATCCAGGTAAGCATAGTTCAACTATTGAATATTAGAAGTTAAAAGAAGTTTATTACTCCTTGCATGTGACAAGTTTGATCATGCCGTTCATATCTTCCTTTGGACAACATATATACTTCCCATTCATGGATATCTAACCTCTGTTTTTTTTATTTCTTTTAATTTCTTTGTCAGCCGACCAACTGCAGTGAATTTATCTGATGCGGCAACAAAGCTTCAGAGTTTGGTTTCAAAGACATCTGAAAGTGCGAAAGATTCCAAGGCAATCTTTCAGGTGCTAACCTAGATAAAACTTAGTCCATCTTTCTGCTTGCGAGTAGATAGCGACATACAGAGCCAAATTCATTCGAGTGAAGTAGTTTTTTCAGTGAAAATTGGAGTACTGTGTAGCTAACCTGCCCAGCTTGTATTTGTTTAATCTAAAGATAAAGATGGCAGTAAGCAAATAAGCAACCTGATGAAGTAATGGTAGGGGATGGCATGAGTGTGAAGCTAGGATTAATTGTATAGCCGTTTTTAGGGGCTGTGAATGGTTCGCGGTTCGCGCTGAACCATAGAGTCAGAAATTAAAGCTATAAATTATCTGAAATGTAGGTTAAGTGAGATAACAGGTTTTGACTGAGTAGTTAATGTGCCCAGGGACCTATGTATAGTATATTGAAAAGTTTATTATTTACTAGAATTGCCTAGGTTTGGGCTTGCAATCTTGGAAAAAAGGGTTGGGCTTGTCAATCTTTAAAGAAAAAAAGGGTTTGGGCTTGTCAATCTTTAAAGAAAAAAAGGGTTGGGCTTTTCAATGCCATCCGTTGACAGTTTTTGCTAGTTCTAACTGCACCATGTCATTCTAACTTCTATTTAATGTGCTACTTCGCATGATTCCTTCCAGCAATGAGGGAGCTTTCCTGTTGGTAACCTGTTTTATGATCATCTGGCCAACCAGGTCTATGTTGAGGCCGCGGAGGCTATGCTTGTTGATGATGTGGCAGATAATAAGGCTATTGGTTCGCATGGAGCTGAATTTCTTCAAAAGCAGCTTGGGAATTCCAAAACTATCTCTGTTCTGACACATTGCAACACTGGAAGGTTAATTTGTAATTAGGATGTATCATGTATAGTACATATGATGCTCAAATTCCTTGTCTAATGATGCCTTACCAATTTCTTTCAGTCTCGCAACTGCTGGATATGGAACTGCCCTTGGTGTTATTCGCGCTCTCCATTCTGGTGGAGTTTTGGAGAAGGCCTTTTGTACTGAAACTCGACCATTTAACCAGGTAGATATTCCATGTTCCGCTGTTTACTTTATCATGGGAATTTCGACTTGTCTTTTCCCCCCTTTTTCTAAGACTTGGAATTTAACTACAGCTACATACTTCTCTGATATAGGTCTAAACGAAAGAATTGTAATATCATTTTAGTTAGGTCAATATATTCCAACAAGGATAACTGATTATTTTCAGTTCAGTTACGAGAATTTGAATAGAGAAAACTGAATACAAACGTCTCTTCAGAAAACTGCAATTTGGTTCGGTTTGTTTAAGGACGTAAGATTCATGCCGATTTGCTGTCAATTTTCCAGGGATCCAGACTTACAGCATTTGAGTTGGTTCATGACAAAATACCTGCAACACTGATAGCAGATTCTGCTGCAGCTGCACTGATGAAACAAGGGTGTGTTCAAGTGGTAATTGTTGGTGCTGATCGCATAGCAGCAAATGGTACGCCCTACACCGCCTCAACTGAAGTAAAATTATTTTTTTTCCAGTTATTAAACCTGTTTCCTGGGAATCTAAAGGTGACACAGCCAACAAGATCGGAACATACAACCTTGCTATTTCTGCGAAGCACCATGGTGTCCAGTTCTATGTGGCAGCTCCGGTGACTTCCATTGATCTTTCCCTCCCGTCTGGGGAACAAATTGTCATAGAGGAAAGGTCACCAAAGGAGTTGCTCAATTCCGAAGGTGGTCTTGGGAAGCAAGTTGCCGCTCCCGGTATATCAGTCTGGAACCCTGCCTTCGATGTTACTCCCGCAAATCTTATTACTGCGATCATTACAGAAAAGGTATGCTGCCTGTGGTCCAACATTTTTTTGGGAGAACATTTTAGTGGTCCAACATGCTTTGGGTTGACCACGCTTGTTCCACTTTGCAGGGTGTGGTCACAAAATCAGATGACGATGGAGCTTTTGACATCAAGGGTTTCATTCAGTCTGCAAAATAAGGCTCTCCAACGAAGGTCACTTAACGTTTAAGTGATGCTATTATGTTAGAGGGTTCGTGCTGTACTGAAATTGCTCCTAGTAAAACGGAAAATAAAGTTTTGGTTTTGACGAACTTACTTCGAAGATGTGGCCGATCTCTTTTTACCTCTTTTGGGAGTCATGTACAACTATTTAGACAACCAGGAGATCAAAATAATGCATTAGATGTCCAGGGGTGGCACACAATGACGAGACAACCACCAGCTTACAATGCTGGCAGCAGCTACTCGAGCCTCTACTACGAAGTTCATTTTTTGTATTTCACTTAACGTAAGTAAAGCTATTATGTAGAGTGCTCGTGTTGCAGCCTACTCCCTCCGTCCCTTATTACATTTCGTTTTACCGAAACCAAGGAACCACTCCAAGGACCCTGCTACCCCTCGTCAGTGAGCTGCAGAATGTGGACTTTTGCAAGCTGCTACGCAGGCTTTTCCCTGTGGGGTTGAATGCTCAGGGAGCATAGTGCTAGGTGTCACGTTTTGATTGTTCAAAATTGGGTTTTCTTTTCCTTTTTTCTTTGCTGGAGGACGCTGTTGTTTGCGGTGGCAGCTCGTGGCCTCTGCAGGGACAAGACAGAGAGCAGGTTCGGAGGCAGGAGGATACCTATTGTTGGGACAAAAATTTTGTCTAGAACGACACCTAATCGGGGACAGAGGGAGCATACAATAAAACCGCCTCTAGTAGAAGAAAAATAAATTACTGTTTTTATGTGCTTACTGGCAAGATGTTGCTGATCCATCTAGCTCTTTAAAGTGATGCACATTTTTTATGTGCTTACTATTTAGACAACAAGGAGCTCAAAATAATGCAGTAGATGTCTTGAGGTGCACTCCGTGCCGAGAGAACCACAAGCTACAATGCTGCCACGTGTGCTGGCAGAAACTTTCAACCACGGCGATGGAAAGAACACGCCAATGAGCAAATTCATACTTTCGGTATTTTGCTTAATGGTTCAAATGAAACAGAACCTTTGTCACGTCAGCATTAAGTCACAGTGTCATACTTTCAAATTTGACTATTAACCTTTTAAATATTTGGTGTGGAGATATAGAAAACCATGCATATAGACAACTCAACGAACAGACTACACAATTTATAGGAACATCACGAGGTACTAGCAAACTGTAGTCAGGTACGCCTCCAAATCGTATTACTTTGTATAACCACATGACACATCACAGAAAATAAATTGGAGAGTTCTGAACTATAATACACATGAATGCTTGCGCCCAGAGATGCCAGCCGAGTGCACACTAAATTTATTAGCACAAGGCAATGAGAGGTGCTAACATACACTAATATAACTAGCACACACTTCCTCTTGTTAAAAGCTATTCTACACCCATGAAAATAAAACCATAGGAGAGAATATAGAAACATAGAATACACGATTTACAGGGCTACTCTGCGGTGACGCCTATACAGGTGGGGGAGACACGAATGAGGTGCAAAGAATTAGTTGGCTGGCCAGGCCCTAAACAACCTCTACTAATTACACAACTAAGGGAACCTACTGCTGGCCAGAGGCGGTAGCAGCACTGCTACACCGGCATTTTCAAGACTAGCACTATAATTGCATTACAGTTTCCGCCGTTGATGTGCCATCTTCGCCTGTTGGGCCATCTTCGCCAGTTGGGCCATCTTCGCCTGTTGCTGCGCTATCCTCTCAGCATACATTGGGAGGCGGCAGATCTCGTAGATCTCTTCAAGAAGCTTTTCTTCAGTGATGTTGTCTGTGATACTCCTCATCACCTGTAGGTAATGCAAATAAACAGTGAGAATACTGCAGCATTTGTGTTTTCACATCCAGTGGTGCGGTACCATATGCTCAAGTTCCAATTGAACAAAATAACAGTTTCAGATCAAATACCGGAGTAATTAAACATATTAGAAAGCAAGATCCTATAAAGACAATAAAGGTAGGATGCACAATATTCCAAAAATATCTCATAACTTTGATGCAAGTTGTTCGTGCATAGAACATTATGTTGTTGTGCAATATTCATTATGCAGTAACAGCAAGACCAATTCCAAGAAATGCACAGAAATTTTCAGCAAGCATCATGATCATATTCGCGTGCAACCATTCGCATATACCATAAAGAGATAAATTAACAAAGGCTATAAAACAAGAGATTGAGAATCAGCCTTTCGGTATGTGTTGATGTCGTTTGGAGTTGATTTATCAGATCTAATACGCATGCAGACCCAACACTGTTCTTCCTTATTCCAAGAGCATTCGACAATCCTCCCAGCGACAGAAGGTGGATCTATTTCTTCTGCACAAGTTTCTGAACATTAGCAATAAATATGCAAAAGATAGAAATTTTTAAGAAATAAAATAAAATAGTACTAGAATTTCAGCACAATTAAACCCACCCCCCCAAAAAAAAGATAATATTACATCCATTCCTTTTTCTACTTGGATGCATGGTACTGTGTTAGCGAATAAGTATATGAAGCATTTATGGGGATTGACCATAGAGAAGTGGGCAAGTAGCGACAAACCATCCGCACAAAGAAAGGTAGAATAATGAGCATGTCATCCTACTAGAATTTGCGTTCCTTAGGGTTTTTTTTTCGTATTTCAAGTTCATACGTGCATATATTACACAGAAGTCAAGCTGTCCAAGAAAGGGGGTGTCTGTAAGGCAGGGTTGGGGCTGCTCTCTAACTCCAAAAAGGTATGAACACAGTAATTTGACGTGTATATCTGGCTCTGTTTACCTGGAAACGCTATACGAGCACCATCCATAAGTTTCTTTTTGCCTCTCTCGTAAAGGAAAACCAGCTGACGATTATCATTTGTCAGCTGCAACAGTAAAACGTGACAAAACAAGCCACAACATTATGATAACATCTTTAATGTGACTAAACAATTTAATAAAAATCACACACTTCAGACACAGTCATACAAACCTCAAACAAAAAGTCAACTGAATTCATCTCAGGGTATTTCCACTTTAGAAGTCCCTCATGAGTACGAGTTACATATGGATCATCCCAACCCTGCAAGAGTAATTGAAGCATGTCAACCAAGGAAAGACAAAAACACAATTCGCATATCGTGTGGCCAGTGTTAACACAAAATCAGTCCCTCTTGTGACTTGCTACCTCAGATCAAATTATACATTGAAATAGTATTGTCCAAGTTCAATCTAGTAACAGTAATCTTGCAACGTCAATATACAGAAGTACAGAACATTTGAAACATTGATGGTCAAAGCTAAAAATTATTGGGCGCCAGAGTTTAAAATGAGTTTCAATTCGGATCAAAGTGAGTAGTTAACAGAGGATACCCAAAACCATAGTTGAAAGTACAAACCATATCTTGAACTGTATAAACTTGGTACTCCCTCCATATTTCTTTTGTTGACGTTAGGACAAGGCACTTAGTGCAAATGTACACTAACTATTTGGGGAAAATTTCAGTGCAAATGAAAATTGAGTGCAATGGTGCAAACATGCAATTCTGCTCGTCTGATCGTGATCCAAGGGCTCTTGTTCCTTCCATAATCCCATTTGGAAAAACCCTTCCCGATTGTCTATCTTTATTTTGGAAATATTTGGAAGGAACAAGAGCCTTTAGATCACAATCAGATGAGCGGAATTGCATGTTTGCGCCATTGCACTCAATTTCCATTTGCACTGAAATTTCCCCCCTAACTATTTGGTCCTAATGTCAGCAAAACAAAACTGGGGGTATTACCTGCTACTACACACCCCCATGACAACAATCAAGGTAAATATAAAAACTAACAAATTAATTTCAGCACAAAACAGAACTGTGGCATCATCAATCACAAAACAAGAATAACAAGGGAGAGAGCATCTTCGTGTTAACATTAAGAAAGGACAACCAAGTCTAACCCAAACCAACGAAATACATGTTTGTTCCGCTCTCCTCTCTGTGAGTCAATTGAGCAGCAAACTGGATTAATGAGCTTGAAACGAGTGCTATCAAGTGATAGGGGATGGCAACTCAGGTTGTGGGCGTCAGATTAGGCCCAAAGGAGAAGAAAAAGAACAAACAGAGGACATGCCAGAAAGATTGAAGCATCGTTGCTAAGGTTTATAATTTTTCCAGGAGGTTGCATGTAGATAGTATAAATCAGATTAACATAGATCATCATGACTAAAAAAACAATAAGAACGTTCATGTTTAAAGGATTAATATTGCATCAACTTGCATTGGAAAATATAGATATACATACAACACAGATCAGACCTCATATCTTCCTGTATTCATAGCAAGCAAATAGAAAATAAACATACCTGAAATATTAGGCCATCAGCATCATGTGAAAGTTTTGGAATAAAATCCCTAAGCAACTTTGTTACTGTGGAGAGCAGCCAAAAATCTTTTCTCCTAACCTGGTAATATCACATGTAATAAGGAAATAAAAATTTGCTTCACAAGTCGATGGAAATGGAATAGCTATTGAGATAGTACAGATTCACTTACCGAAAACAGTTCCATATCATATTTGTACAACGGATTGCTCTTACTACCACTCTCAAAATTCATTTTCTCTCTAAAACGCGGCTTTATTATTTCCTCTTCCAGCGCTTTCCACCTGTCAGAAAACGGTAACTGCACACACAAATTCAACAAGTCAGAAAAAAATATATAAGGCCAGACGATACTGTTAAGAGCTCTCACATACACTTCACAGTTCACAGCAGGAAAATAATTTATACATCTCGTGTGATAACAGGACCATTGCAATCCCTTCTAATTACCACAAAATAGAAAGCACTAAGCGAGCGGTGGCCCATCGCCTAGAGGTTAGGCATGCCTAGATTTTCCCCTAAACGATACATTCTATGTAAAGATCTACACGATTTGTACAACAAATACAAGACTGAAAGGAAAAGGAAAAGAAACAATGCATGAGATGGGTTGCCATCTGCTGGCCCATCAGCCCTACCCTCCTCAAAACATCAAATTTGGCCATAATCCACTACAAACTCGCTACAAAACCCACCAGCTGTCAGCAGTTTCTCATTCTTCTCCATCTGCTTTCTTCACCAGAAGCATGCATGAAGAAACTCAGACTCGCCAGGATGCAGCGAGATGACGAGCAGATCATAGCCGCGGAGAAGGGAGGAGCAGGAAAGGGAGAACGAGGTGAAGGGAGGAGCAGGAAAGGGAGAATGAAGTGAGTAGACTCAGGCGGGAGGGCTCAGCGGCGAACAATGATGACTGATCTCAATGTCACACAGGCACCGCTCAGCTCCAGCTGTGCGATGTTGGAAGCTCAGCGGCTGATCTTAAAGAGCGCAACTCGACAGCAGTAGGGGAGCTCGGCGTCGGACCTCGGCAGCGGCTGCGGTTTGAGGGCTCTGCTCAAACTCAGCTTAGCTCCTTGCCGCTCATTTTCTCTCTGTTGAAGCAGTCGCAACGCCTAGCGTGTCCCTGGGGCCCAGAGCGAAGCAGCAGATGAAGAAAAAATGGTTCTCAGTCGATGGCTTTTCTTGTTGCTAATAGATATTAACACATTATGCTATCCTGTGCACTGAATAGTCACCGACAAAAAGAACAAACAAGAAATACCAGAACATATCTACCGAACCAACCATGCCATATTACCTTAGTTTTGGACGCTGAGTCAAGTGCCATCAGATCATATGCCAAGTACCTTCTCTTCAATCCTGAATCAGGTACGTTGTCTATAATCATTTCTCCATCAATCAAGGTCATATCATGGAGACCCTACAATGGAAATGAGACCACGTTATAGGGTAGCAAAATGTATCATGCATTATTGTTCTCTCTCCAGCATAATTAGAACCTTACTTCAAAGCTCTTATGGGGAAAGCGCATCTGAATTCTTCTAAAGCAAAAATTCCGATCGATCAAGAAACAGCCATCTCTCATTATAAGCATCATATATCGTGTTCCATCTGCTTTCCATGTAGCATAGTAGTATCGTTGTCTAAGTAGCTGTAGATTCTCACTGTACATAGCGAAGAGAAACACATTAATAAAGAAAGAAAGAATATGCTACTACAAAAGATTCAGATCAAAAAAACAAATTCACGATAACCTTCCAAACCAAAGGGCTCCTATTTTCATGGTGGTAACTAGTGGTCAACGTAGCACTTTGGTAACTAAGTAAATGTCCAAAACTTATTTGTGACTCAGTGGAATACAAATAAGATTTCTAAATAAAAATCATCTGTAACAAAATTCTGCATGTATTTTGTTTGAACATAGATTGGCTCAATAGCCTTACAGAATGATGGTGTACAAGAATATAGATTGCAGGAATAATTCACTTTATTGATGCATCACCTGTTAGTGTATTAAAAGGATTTCTGTTCACATCATTATAAATACACAAGGATACAAAAAGCACTAGGCATGCAACACAACACTCCCTCCATTCTTTTTTTGTTGACGCTGAGCTAACCAGCGTCAACAAAATCAGAACGGAGAAAGTATGTTGGAAAAGTTATGTTGCTACTTGCTGTTTAGTCACCTGTTAAGGGAGACTGGATGTGATCCTGGAAACTGTGTATGCCCTCTAACCTGTATATACAAATAAATAAAGGCTCCTTGTGAGAGGAACACAAGCATAAAATAATTGGTACCCAAATAGCTGGGTCTTTATTTAAGTATATAACTACAAAACCAAATATTCATTTAAGTACATAACTACAAAACTAAATATTCTCTCCACCTTCAAATATATGACATTTCAACCAAGATTTGGTCAAACTTTTAAAAGTTTGACTATCAGTTTCTTTTGAAAGTATCGTATAGAATCAGTTTCTTTTAGTAGATATTATGGGTGTTTAGTTACCCAAGGTTGCCAAGAAAAAGATTGTCAATATAGGCCAAATTTGGCCTTCACTAGGTTGGATGTCTAAATTTGGCTAGACAACTCTTATTTGGCTGCCTAGTTCATTTGGAGGTCAGTATTGGCCGAACTCTTGGCCACCAAATCGGTGACCATGATTTTTGCCCTGCCAAAATTTGTTTTGGCCTCCCCGTGACAATTTTGTATCTATTATCTAAACCAAACAGCCCCTATACCTCCTTTATAATGGACAATTAGTGGTCAAAGTTGCACATTGCACATTAAAGACCAAGAAAAGTCAATGGTATCATGTATTTAAAGGCAGAGTAATTAAATTCCCAGCATTTTCAAAATGCAGTAGCTACACAACTAAGCATTAGCTTGATGATGTTAACCATAGTTGACATCCAGCTTTGCAGTTTAGTGCAGAGCTAATGTTTCAAGCATGTCAAACTGTCACATCATATATGAAGAATGAGTTCAGGCTTGCATTGCATGCACAGTTGCATACATGGTATAGATTCTTGGATCTGCTCAATGTTGTCCGCAAACAAAAAGGAACTGGAAACGAAACAAAGGGTCACTGTGTACATAGCTATCGAATATGTAATCAGGAGTACTGGAACCTATGAATATATATTTACCGGCACTGGAACTATGTATTCTACAAATGGTTAAAACGGTCTTTGATGCTACCATTGTATAATGCTGGGAAAGTAACACACGTTAAGTTGGACTAGAAGCGTGAACACTTACGAGAGGCATTTCAAGCAACCGGTAACATACAACACGCAAAGCTTCTTGTTGGTCATGTGGTACAGCATCTCCTAATACATCATCATTAGTGATGACTTTATCCTCGGGCACGTTCTGCAAGATAAAGGGGAGTAAGGAAATAACATTCAATTATCAACAACATAAGCAATGTCAATCAGTGATGAAATCATATAATACTTCTATTGCCATGATCACAACCAATATTTTTTCAGGATAAAATATATGTGAGCCAAAACATAAACGTCATATTCAATAGTTGGCTACATAGATACAATAGTAGAACTAAAATTTCAGTACGAATTTTGGATAAGGAAATACATACATGAGTCGGCGCAAGATCACCATTGTCATCATCGTCGTCCTGCTTAGCTTCACCATTTAAGTCGAGATCACCATGTCTTTTCCATTCTGGTGTTGAAGGGCATGTTACCATCATATTCTCAGGAACCTCATGATAAAAAGAATACAGCGCTTCAATGTAGTCCCTCTTATATATGCCAGGTGGTCGCCTTTGAGCAAATATATTTATTGCCTGGCAAAAATATGGTCATAAAAACTGAAAAAATTTGAATTAAAAAATAAGAATCAAGATCTAGTTGACCTACCTCAGCAACACAAGAGACATGTGTCCGCATAAGGTAATGAATAATCATGAACCCTGTACGATTGTGACCGTGGGTACAATGAACCAGAATATATTTTGGATTCTTTGATTGCTTCTGTCGATCAAGGAACATCATAGCCTGAAAGAGCAGCAACAAAAGTTGTTAACAAAGATAGCTTATGGGCCATTCTTTCTTAAACATGGTAGGTAACTAATGATCTAAGTACGTGTCAGTAAGATCTAAACAGCAAGAAGAATCAAGCAAACGAAATGAGCATGTAACTGATATGCAGGTGCAGCATCAAAATCGTTTTGGTATAGAGAATCCAAAAATATGGAAATCTAAAGGTGAACGTGCCCCCTTGAAGTTAAAAGCATGATGGGCATACAGCACAATAGGAAATAGTGGAAACATGATCATATCACAACCTAACTAACCCTCGTGTCGTAAACAATCATTGCAACGCAGGTGCAATTTAACTTGGAGCATGAAGGTGAAATATTGGTGTAAAACAGGGAAAAATATTATCGACAACTAAACATTAAATTTCTAATTAGGCATATATATATATACACAACATCCAGAGCCCAATATACAGCTGTTGAGATGGTGTGTATCAATATATTGATCGACAGAAGCAATCAAAGAACCCCTTGCCCCTTACCTCATAGACAAACATGTTAACAGATTCATTATCTGGTACAGCATCTCTTCCCCTGCATGGAATCTAAAACGATAATATGTTAGCGTAGAAAGAGGACCTCAAAAAGGATGCATTTAAGCTAAGTGGTCTCACCTTCACATGCTTAGTACCTTGCTTAATCCATTCAGCTGGTGAATAATAACGAGTGGTATTTGTCAAATCAATCACCAGACCTATCTGGGAAAAAATGAATATTTTAATACAGGATGTTGCTGATGCAACATACTATAAATAGCAATGTCTTTCCGCAAAAAAACAAAGGCATAACAGATAAAGCTGTTATAAAAAAAATCCAACTTTACAGTGAAGTCCATAAACCCCATCAATAAATTGCATAATGACATTTATTAGCCAGTGTGCATGTGGTACATATCTCGAGATAAATATAGAAAAACCTATAGGATGATGAACAAAAGGGGGCGGTAGCAGACGGCAGGACAGATTAAATCTCTTCAAACCGTAGCTATTAGATTCCACTGATCCTGATTAAATCTAGAATGTACGGTAGGAGGAACAGATAGTAGAAGCATAAATGAAGTGGCCGAGTGGAATATCCAACTTTGTAAACAAGCCACTAGACTCCATGATCATACGGCTCTACTTCGGTTGGGAAAGAAAGTTTGGTCACATGGCACAGAAATTCTTAAGAACAGATGATTCTACCTCCGTTCTCTTTTGTTACTTAAGGGCATCAAAGGCAAGTATGGCACTGTAAACGGTTGGAAAGGTCTCCGAGCAAGCGAAGATGGCATATCCATGCAGGGGAGGGCATCAAAAGAAGAAAAATGCGAGGAAGCAGTAGGAGTAGTGACTAAATAGCATGAGGAAACACAAGACTAAAAAAAAGAAAGGACACCACAAAGTGCTCTAAAGAGTAAAGAGGTGTCAGCTTCCCTCTATTTGCAGCGAACAACCACTAAGCATCAACCTCCTGTGTAGCACTTAATCGCCATCTAGCCTAACTAGGTGTTGGGCTACGGTCAATTAGAAGGTAGATGGCATGTATCACCTACCGATTTTGGAATATTATAAGGTTATTTGGGCAAAAACGGGCAAGAATTAGAAATACTTACTTCGCGGCCAGCTTTTCTTTGTTTGGTAACAAGTTGCTTCGAGGAATATCTTTTTCCAGGAGGCACCGACTCATTGAATGTTTCATCAAGAGGAACTTTGGATGGTATGATTTTATCTATTGGCTCTCCAAATGCAGGACAGTCTAACCAGCCTGAAATAGCAACAAGACTTACATTCAAAAAGCCACAAGAAACTATCAACGAATATAGAAGGCATGCAAGGTGAAATAGACATATTAAACCACTGTATCGGCAATTCAGAAATTAGCAAATTGCCGAATATCTCATACCCTGAGGTGCCTCTTTAATGCGACCATGCCTTTTGTTTTGATGAGGAACATAATCATTTCTAATCTGCTGGGAATGTGGCCTTGACCCTTCATCCTGATGCTCTCTCTTTAGTCTCCTGCGTCTCTCTTCACGTTCCTATCGACAATTGCAAGATTCATACATTATATACATAAAGTACGGATAGAGGTCAACTGAAACAAGCTTAACAACAGCTCGCCACAAAATGCAAGGAGAAAAATACATGCATGAAAATTTATATACGCTAAAGGTTGCTGAAGCAAAGTACCCGCCAAACCACGAATGTAAATGAACTTTGCCAAAACTATTGTGAATTATTAAAATATTTCAGTGCATATGTCATTATGTGTTTTATGTAAATTAAGACAACAAATGTAGTGTATATCAAAATATTCTTTGATGAAGGCTACACTGCCCTAGAATTTGTACGTTAATATACCTGACAGCATCATCTCAACTGAGAAATTGTATATATGCATACCGAACTAGTATAATGCAAGGTTCAACGACTGTACTTAATCAGTAATATTAGCAAGATGCAAGAACAAATTCATCATGACAATGGCATATGGAACAAAGAGCGCATCAATAAAGAATGGTGTACCCTTCGCATCGTTGCGACAGCAGACTCCACATGCTCCTCCTGAGCATACTCAACCTCAGCAGCATCTTCATAGGGCTGCTGCTCATCTTCGTCCGGCACTGGCGACGCATTCAAGTTCAAATCCATAGAGAAGGCCATTTCAACGCCTGCTACTTCATATACCCCTCAGAGAAACTCGGAATGAAACCTAACAAGAGGAGAAAGACAAGCTCAGACAGGTTGTATGTGGGCAAGAAAAGCATGTTGACAATCTCGCAAGACCACTTGAAGAAAAAACGGTATGCGGGCAGTCGAATCAAATGCCATGACAGCACAACAGGCTGAGCAATCCAGAGGCCAGAGCGGCAACAAAAGCAAAGAATGGGGGCGTCCCATGCCAATTAGAGGCAAATACCGGTAAGCAAGCATTTAAAATGACAGCGCACGAAGAGGAACCCTAAGCAATAGCAGCACAGAGCTCGCGCGGGCGCACCCCCTCGCGGAACAGCCTAGGGTTGGCTAGCCCGCGCGCTCAAATTACCCCCGCGCGGGCGAGCGCAACGCAACCCCGCGCTGCCTGATGACCCCTGGCACGCCGAGCAAGCACAATCCCGCTTCCAAATGAGACAGAGCGGGCCGGATGGCAGCACACCTACCTCGCGCAGCAGCAGCAACGGAGGCGGAGGGCGGGGCGCGGACTGCTTCCCCTCCCGGTGTGGAGCGGCGAGGCGGGCCCGTGACGCCGCGCCGGCCGGAACGGCGGGCGGCGAGGGGGGAGGCCGAGCAGTGGCAAGGGCGGGGTGCGGGGGCGGGGGATCTGCTTGATTAGGGTTTGGGGGGAGCCGCCATGCGACGGTGGGGGACGAAGCCGGTTCGAGTCGAGTCGAGGGGAACAGGGTAGCAGGTGGGTTATCAGCGGCCCGCGCGAGCCCGTGTGGTTCCGACCGGCGCGACCCACGTGGCGCGGATCCGGAGACGCCAGCAGATCGAACCGGGGAAGGGTGACGGCAAGCAACCAACAAATGGCAGGAACGGGGGATCGATCGCGCGCAAGGCTTGCTGGCTGCGCTCGAACAGGCACTTGTGTTTCTTTTTCTTTTGTGTGTGTGTGTGTGTGTGTTGGGGGGGGGGGGGGGGGGGGGGGGGGGGGGGGGGGGGTTGGGGGGGGGGGTTGACTTTTTAACTACTACTTATTTTCTTTCTTTTCTGAAACCTTTTTCCCTGATGAAAACCCCCTTCTAGTATTTTTCAATTGTAACAACCCAAATTTTCAAAGCAATCAAAATGGAACAAAAATCACTCCGAATTCAAATTTTTGTTTCGCTCTTACCTTACCACGAATTTTTCAGAATAAAATGCACTAAATATATTTAAACCTAGTTAGAATATGAAATTTTCTAATATTAAAAACTAGTGCTTAAGCGTTTGCTTTCATTAAAATTCACTAAAAGTTTGAACTTTTGAATTTACAACAAATTAAAATAAATGCATGATTAAGATCTCTAGCAAATTCACCTTGAATTCAAAAAGTTTTGATTTTGAAATCTTGCAAAAACTTTATCATGTGCATTTCTGGTTTTATTTGATTTTATTTGACATAGTTGTTGATTTTTAATCTTGTTTGAATTTGAAATCCTTTCAAATTCAAAATCCCAGAAAAAGAAAACGTTTTCCTTTTCCCTAAACCATCTCAGGCCGAAACTTTCCCCTTCCGGCCCAGCTTTCCTTTCCTTCTTTTTTTCTTCGCCGAGCCATTTCCTCTCCGGCCCACTCCTTCCTCTCCAGCCCACCTCGGCCCAGCCTGGCCCAACTCCACCTCAGTCTTCCTCCTCTCCTCCAGTCAAGACGCCGTACGCCGCCCATGTCGCCGACGTTGCCTCTCCGTCAGCGCGTCGCCTCGCTCACGTGGAGCTCCGTCGCTCTGTCATCTCCGCTCTCCTGTGGCCATACCCCTGCCCTCGTCATCGGCATGGAAGCCCACACCTTTCCCTCGTCGCGTCCCGTCCGCCATGGCAGACGACGACCGAGCCGACGACTGAGCCGGGCTCCCGTCGTGCGCTCGCTCTCGGCCTCCCTCTCTCCCACCTCGCACATAAAGAGGAAGCGCGCGGACCTCCTCTCTCTCCCCGAGCCCACAACACCCCTCCTCGCCCAGCAGGCCGCATCAATTTCTTCTTTTCCCCTTTTCTTCTCCACCACCGGCCACCGTCCGATTCGTCGGCGTGAAGCTCTTCCTCACCCTCCTCGCTCGCGTGCTGGCTTTGCGTACACACCCTGCCTCGCCCGCGACCCTCAGCGCAGCTCGGGAAGAACGGGAGCGCGGTCCCCGCCAAGCGCCGCCGCACACCATCGCACGTGCTCGACGCCGGCAACCTTCCCGGCCGCGTCCCCATCACCTCGTGCGCGCCTCCGCTTCGCCGCATCGCCGCGCATCTCCCCGGCCAGCAGGAACTAGACGAGGAGAACTGGAGCCCCTACCTCGTCAAGCGCCGCCACCTCGCCGTCGCCACTCGTTGTCGCCCGCGCCCCCGGCCACCGCGCGTCGTCGACACGCCCCACAGTGAGCTCCCCGTGCCCTCCTCTCTCTCCCGAACCCCTCCGCATTCAATTTGGGCCACCGGAGCGCCGAAACGGCGAGCTCCGGTGGGCCGCCAATGGCGCCGCCGCCTCTGCCAAGTCCGGCAGCCGCGCGCCGCCTGCCTTTCACCCTGAGCCGTCCGCTCCCAGATCGACGGCCAGGATTAGAAGCCACTTACCCCTTAGATTTCTTTAAATCTCGGCCTCCCGTTTGATATCCAACGCACCAGATCGATTTGGTCCATCGTGGACCCGTGGACCGCGGGCCTCACCCGGTCCACGAGCCTGTAGACTCGGTCCACCAGTCTTTTCCAATAGAAAAATAATTTCGGAAATTCTAGGAAATCCCCAGCCCCTGTACTTTTACAGTTAACCCCCTGATCTTTTGCATAATTCTGTTTAGGTCCTGTCTTTTTACATAAACAACCTTATACTTTCTGTAATTATCTTTTAGCCCCTACCTTTTTACACCGAGGCCCCTAATATTTTTGTATTTACATTTCAGTCCCTATAACCTCTGTTATTCCAGATATGCCCTCGGTATATTTCTGTAATTGCAAATATGCCCTTAGAACCTTTAAACCATCATATCTTCTTAACCGTAGCTCCGTTTTGAGCAATTCTTGCGCTCACGCATTCGTAGAAATGCGTAGTACCCTTTGGTACTGAAATTGGAGCACTATAACAGACCTACAAGCCATGAATGCCCAAAATCTCATGTTCATAAATCATACACCGCCGCTCTCGCATGTCACAAATGCTCGTTCACGATTTAGCGTGAACCTAACCAATCTCGTTGTGCCATCTCACTTCAGGACCTAATACCCTAAACCTCATATCGACAAATCATAATGCATCGGTCTCGTTTGTCGTAATGCTCATTCACCTTTTAGCGACAGAACTAATCGATCTTGTCGTATCGCTTGCTTCAAAACCAAATACCTTGTGTCGCAACTCAACTCCAAGCCTTACCTATCTCAACCATCGCTTAATACCTTTTAATATAGACACAACCTCCGCCAAGCCTTATTGATTTATCATTCATGTTTATATGTGGTCTTTCTTTTGAACTTATCTGGATTTATTATTCATTGCTACTTATTAATTGCTAGTTGATCTTATCGATTGATCTATGTATTTTAATTGCAACCATGCCTTCATGCCATGCGTGATCACGTGCACGTACCACCGTCATGCGCTTAGCTCATGACAGATAATTAGTGTAATAATCTTAGTAATTAATCAATTTAGTAAGTAATTAATAACTAATCACCATTAGTTAATGCCTTAATATAAGTAGGTAATTAAAGTGACACACCTTGCACTTGTACACTTGTTGCATAAGTCTTTATACAGGTCACAACCTGTATAAAGACTTAGTGTCGCAAGTGTACGGAGAGCACATACACACGCCCTTTTCTACCTACACCTGCAAGCATGGACTTATCATGGTTTAGCATCTCTCATTCACATCAAAAGCCCTAGTGCTCATGCATTACCCCTAATAGTCTCTTTAAGATATTAGAACCCTCTTACAGTAAAACCTAATGCATCATGCATAATTTGGGTTTCTCGTCTTTCTTCGATGTTCTATCTATTCTTATTGGAGTTAATTGGATATTATTTGGTTCTTCTCGATCTTATTTTCTTTTACGGTAGTTTGTTTATACGGTCTGTTTCTATTCGCTAGCTTACGTGAGATTCGAGGAAGAGCCAGAAGAATTCAAGGAAGATCCAGAAGACCCGAGCTTCAAGAACGAGTTTCGAGGAAGGACTTGAAGGCACCAACCTTGACAAAAAATTCAGAAGATACAAGCTTCTAGGAATGATCTGAGAACCCGGATTACGAGGACGCGAAGAAGAAGACTATTTAGTGAAGGCAAGCTCTACATCCCCTTGATCATGATTGAACCTACTGTTTTTGCAATGTACCTATAGAGCCTACTCTAGTATTATGCATTACTTGTTATTTTACTGATTGTGTAGCTATGGTCCTACTTGCTTATTGATATTGATGTCTGTTACTTAGACGTTAATATCTAAATCCTTGTTTACCCTTTGTTTACCTGTCACCTTGATAACCCTAGGATAGTTCCATCATTTCTATGATGGCACTTTTACCTTGCTACTAGACATGCTTAGGATCTCGCAATGTATCTACATTGCTACACTTTACACACATATATGTTTTACAACTGTGTTAAATGAGTTTGGTGGTGGTGTGTGATATATTTTGGGTTTGGGAGTAGCACAACTGTGTTAGGTGATGATGTTGATGGTGACGGTGATGATGTGATGGGTTGGATTGCGGGCAAGGCCACTAGTGAATTGTTGATGGTGTGATAGGCCCCTAGTGTGGGATTTGGTGCTTGTCCGGCCATATAAGGACCGGTTCTGACGCCTGTTAACATAATGATTCTCGTACAACCACGGAACCCCTATGGGAAGGACCTACCCTATCTTCCTGGTACTCTTGCAAATGCCATCTGGAGGCCAGTCGAGGCAATGAAAGCTCAGGAAAAGGACATAGGATACGTACCTATGATTCGGCTTGCGGAACCCGCTATAGGTTACGGGAGTGCCGCCCGTCCTGGTATGTGTTACAGGATCCTGTTATGTGTTACAGGAGCACGACGTACCCTGTGTACAGTGCCAGATGTGACCTTCATGTCACAAGCCCCTGAGTATGATTTCGTGGTGGAATTGTGAGACTACTCGAAGGAGATGGACTAGGCGTTATGTACCCCCTTGCAAAGGGTGCATAGCCCGTGGGAAAAGATGTACAACCTCTGCAGAGTGTAAAATTCATCCGGATAGACGTTGTCACGCATATGACACATTATTGTTACGCACGTATGGATTAGCCACCTCTCTCTTTCCTTGGCGTGTGAGTGGGTTGTAGTCAGCCCGTGTTTTGGAAGTGGTGGCGAGTGTGCCGGGTCGGTATGATCCTTGGGGTCAGAAGGCCCAACTAAAACTTGGGAACTGGCGGGAATGCCCTTACTCCCCCAGGGCCAACCAACTAAAATATTGACAATCAATTCCCTGTTTTATCTATGAATCCTTGTCTTGCTTTAGTGAACCCTGCATAAAGCTGGCTTTGCTGCAAATAAACCATATAGCCTCCTCCTTGCTAAGACCAAGTATGCATGTATATATATACCCTTGTGTAGTGTATGGCTTGCTGAGTACCTTATGTACTCAAGCGTTTGCGATTGTTGGTTTAGTAGGAGAAGACTTCGTAGAAGATGACGACGTTTGGGTTTTCGGTTCTGCCTCTCAAGTGTGCTTGTAGCTTTAGGCCAAGGTTTCCACTGTCTGCTTCACCGTTAGCTGGTTGGTTGGACTTGGATATTTCCTTGTCGTACCGCCACTAAGGGTCCTATATCAGGTATTATACTCATTTACCAATTCAAAGTATGCTTTTGATTATCATATCTGTGTTCTTGTGCGTATCAGCTACTGATCCAGGGACTGATACAGGATACACAACATATTCCAGAAATGGGGTATGACATTAATATTTCAGGAAACTAATTCCCTAACCTTCCCCTAAAAGCTTTGTTCCACTTTTTAATAAACCTTTTTGGTAACTTTTGGGACGAATTACATGAAAAAGTTTGAGAAATTAAGGAGGAATCTAACCATATCTTATCTTTTGTTGGATCGCTTGTATGGCAAGCTCCTGTTCTGATGATAGTTGTATTGCTTTTTTTTTTTCTTGTATGGTTGATACAGCATGAGACGATGAGCAACTAGGGACGCCGTTGGTAAAATGGGGCATGAAAAGGTGAGACAATACAATCATGTGAATCGCGGACTCGAAAAGGCGGTTGCTCACCAAGTGCAACATCGGGGATGGATTTCTCAAGATATAAGAGAGAGAGAGAAGGAGATGATGGAGACAAAGAGAGGGTCCCAAAGCGCACACATTGTCATGGGTCTTTGGTCCTTGATTTGTCAAGATAGAGGTGGGGATCTACAGAAGAAATGAGACCTTCAGAGAAAGGGAAAGGTGTGATGAGATAGATATAGAGAACAAAAAGATTTGGCTTCACGATGTTTGCCTCACCTGCCTCACCTTTATATTTAGGATAGGGCCCTATGCAGACCAGCACTCCATCGCTTCTCGCCCATCGAGGAATGAAAAAAAGGGAGATGGAAAGGTGAGATGAACCATCATGTGAATCTAGCTTGGACTCCAAAGGCGGATGCACCCCAAGTGCTACCTTTAGGGTTGAGTTCCTTAGGCGATGGGTGGAGAGAGAGAGAGAGAGAGAGAGAGAGAGAGAGAGAGCTGGGGGGTAGATCCCTGTCTTCATCCCTTCTAGAATGGGTCTTTGATCCTTGATTTGTCAAGATAGAAGTGGAGATCGATCTACATGAGGAACAATTTTTTCAAAGAAAGGGAAAGTTGTGATGAGATAGAGAACGGAAAGACAAGGTTTGCCTCGCCTAGGTACTTATTTTAGGCCCTATGCAAACCGACAAAAATCGTGCTCAAGTTGGGCATGAGTGCTCATATGCAAAGCGTGAATTTCACATAAAGAATCACATTTGGTTTGGAATTGATCTAACTGTATTTGGCAGATAGACTTTTTCTAAACCGATAAGGTATTTCGTAGAAAAAAAATGAAAGTATATTCGGGGGAAGTAATTTTGTACAACAGAGTTTAGATCAATTGGCACGATTTCTACATGAGAGACAAAATGTGTCTATGCCGGGCGGTGAACCGGCATATATGTAGTTCTCGTTGCAACCAGGATTTACAAAACAGCGGTAAACCGGACCGGTTTTTGCGAAAACCGGTCCAATTTGTTTACCCGGTTCTCCGGTTTTAGATTTCAAAATTCAAAAAAATTGAAAACAAATATGTAAAAAACCTAGATGAAATTTGCAGAGCAATGGTGGAAACGAAACACGAAAATTCAATTGTTTGATGGATCAAAAAATTCGAGGAAGTTTTCTGGGTTGAAAAAGGAATAAAAAGATAGAAAATGACGACCAACAACTTTCCTTTATTTTTTTGACCAAGCAAACATTCGGATTTTCATGTTCCGTTTCCACCATTGCTCTGCAAATTGCATCTAGTTTTTTTACATATTTTTTGTTTCAATTTTTTTGCACTTTTTCTCATTTTTCCTCTTTAAACCGGTTTTCCAAATTTTTTTGTCCGGTTAAACGGACCAATTTACCGGAAATTTCAATTTTTTTGTTCAAAATTTGTCATTTGAATTTCGGTTCAGTTTTCGACTGGTTTTTCGGTAAACCGGCCATCTTTCATATAATACAAGGGGAAGACATCTACTTTGTGAAATTATGCTTCATAAAAATCCATGATGCTGAGGCCGTTTGGCAAGACTTTGACTCATGCTAAAAATAGCTTTGGCTTTGGTTTATCCGGTGAAGAAACTCATCTAGTAATGCCAAAGCCATGGAAACAATTGGCAATAGCTGTAGTTTTGACTCATATAATGAATATGTGTTATGAGGAAAGGTAGAAGCTGTGATAAGCTAAACGATCGACGACATAGAGTTCAAAACCTAAATGACTTTTCCAATCATTTGTGCATAAATGATAGGAAAAGTCATTTAACATGAATGTTTGACGTGGCTTATGGCATAAATTAGAGTCGAGGACGTTCCTTAAGCCCTGCCAAACAAGGTCTAAAGTGGTGAAGAGGTAACCATTCATACAATCCTCTCCACAATAGTAAGGAAAATGTTAGATGCTTGCGTTGTATTGTAGCTTGATGCTCTTTAAGATGAGTATTTTTGTATCTTGATACTAATGTAGTACTGAAATACATACAACAAATGCATGTGACAGAACACATGTTTCTTGCATGTAGAATTCCCGCTTCCTTTGTCGCCCACTTCTCCTCCCACCTCGCATCATTGAGAGGCATTACTCAAGGTACAATATTTTTGTTCTCCCTCTCAGACAATTCCTTTGTTTGTTTGAACCCTTAAAAAAAATCTTGATCCAATTTACTCCCTCGGTTTGGTGGAATCTGCCAACTTATGTAATTTTTATTTTTTAGTTCATGTACAATTTAAATTCAAAGCTATTTTTTTGCAAGATGGTAAATGATATAGTACTTTATGTTAAAAAAATTATAATGCATTTTCCAAAATTATTTTATAGTGGAATAATATATAATGCTATCTTAACAATGGAGGTATAAAATCCATGGAAAAGTGTTTATGAAAAATTATCAATTAGTTTAGTATCTTGGGGAATGATTTCATCAATCATCCTATAAAATTTGAAATCAAAAAATCACTTTCACACCAAAAAATAAAGAAGAGATCAATTTCAGCAGGGGCACATTGCATTGATTTAAATAGTGTAGCACCCCACCTCAAATTAATGAGGAGCTTGGCTAACCAGGATCATAATCGGGGGATACTTGACGAATCAAGCATGCACATGACCACACACATAAGCATAAGTAAAATAATTTTACAACAAGTTCAGTTATTACATTGGTTCCACAATTAACATATGGTACATGGTTCGAAGTACGGTTCTTGATACATAAAAGAGTTCGAAATTCGATTACATAAAAGCGAACGAAAGCGAAACACACGACGATATAGCTAAAGTGATATCGTGTCTGGCCATAGACACAATTTCACTCTTCATGCTCCGAAGTAGGAGAAACAGGAACCACTTCAAAAGACCAATTACCTGCATAAACATTTTCAACAAAAGCCCTGAGCAACTAATACTCAGCAAGTCTTACCCGTCAAATTTGGCCTTCTAAGACCGACTTCTAGCATGCAGGGGGTTGACATGGCAAAAGGATATATCTTTGCTTAAATATAGCACTAGAAGTTGGTCCTTCTTTCATGTTTTAGCCAAATTTATCTTTTATTGCAGAAATATAAACGTTTGCACCTAATCTGAATCAAACATGTTGCAATACAATTAATTGAAATACAATTCAGCAACATTCATCCATTCAATTAACTTCTTACTACGATGTGACACAGTGAACAAGTGGTACTCAATAACCGCGAGGGACGGCGATTCGAATCGATTTTACACCTGCAGGCGAAACCCGGAATACACAACGTACGCACACTCGAAGGAGTCACGCACGGCAACATTTCACAAGACACCATAGAGTCGGTCCAAGTTCCCCTCTCCCGAGCACATGTCCTCCACGCGATACCCACGCCGGAGCAATCCGTGGTTAGCCCATGTGCCCTCCCTTCCTACACATACCCGTGAACCACCGTGACCATCTTCATCACCAAAAGAGAGGGGGGGGGGGGGGGCGTCCAACAATACAACATCGAGCTACTCAGTTTACTAGTTCCCATTCTCCTAGCATGTATCCGGTACTGTTCAAACTTGCTCAGCGGGGCAACAACGAACGGTCCTCAACCGACACAAACGGGACTATGGCGAACAAGGGCAAGCCTTGTCACCTCAACCTACACATGAACTCCCCCGTTCGGTCTCAATTCAATATCATCATCATGTGAGAGCATAAAGTAAACCCGATTCCACTTATACCGAGCGGTCTCCATACCACCCGATTTCTACCAATGACTCGATATTAAGCATAGCAAACACTACCGAGCGGCTGTACATAACTGAACCAACCCATAGGAATAAGGATTTCTAATGCAACTACAGTTTCATGCAACTCCTAAACATAATGCACATTTCATGACTCCAAATACATGTGTGAAAACGAAAAACTTCAAAAACATAGGAGTGCACCGGGGCTTGCCTTGGGGCTGGTGGTTAGCACTCTCAGTCACGCTCACGTCAGCTCCGGGCTCCTCGGTCACGATCTCCAAGTCCTCAAGTCCGGCGTCGGTTCCTAAATGAATGCAATGGTATGTACAAAGTCAACAAGAGGGTTCATGGAACTTTCTTGATAAATATGTCATAATGATGTTATTATGCACAAGATGACATGCTTGCAGAATGATTGACAAGATGACATGATTGCAGGGGTCTTCTCCTAAATTCTTTAGAAGGTTTCTGGAAGATCTAAAATTATGTTTGTATTTTTACTTAGCAATCTAACTCTAGGCACAGAAACATATCCAAAATTTGGTGTCAAAATGTGCAGGAATAAAATGATAACAATGATTTTCTTAGAAACTTGAAACTGAAATTACTCCTAAAATGTGGTGAATTTCAAGAAACTGTTTTGTGAGCAGTTCAGGGAACTTACAAGGAGTGTGTGTGCCAAAAATCAGAATTTTTTCATGTGTAGATATTTTTATAAAAATGACTTCCAGTTTCTCTTCTCTGAATTTTAGAAAATTAACTAAGACGAATTCAGATGTTTATGTTGTACCACTGGGTAGATCTAGTCACAGGGAATCCAGAAAAATGTGTTTCACATTTTCCGAGTTGTATTCTTACAGATATGAATTATTGAATTTCTTAACTATTTTCCCATTTTCTAGAATTATGTCATGAACAGTAAAAAAACAGGGGAGGCAAAACCGGCGGCCAGAAATCCTACAAATCCACCGATTTGGGCGGTGTCGTTGCACGGGATTTGGGCGGTGTCGTTGCACGGGATGTGAGAAAGCTATGTATGCGAGTAATCGATCGGAAACTCACTGAGGAAAGAGGAATCGACGATGGCGTCCGAGGTGCTCATCCATCGGTCCAGGAGGAAACTTCACGTCGATCTCGCCAGTGGCTGCGGGGATGGAAAAACTGAGGTTGGGATGAGCTTTGGAACCATCATATGCAGCTCTAGGTGGAGAGACTCGGTGGAAGATGGAGCCAAGGTGGTGGGCGAGCTCGAGCTTCGCTCGACTGCTGGTAATGGCGCGGTAGGGAGAAAAATAGAAAAGAGAGGAAAGCGACGACTTGACCTGGGGAGGGGGTAAGGGCCGAGCTTGGCCTGCAGGACAGCAGGAGCGGCCGTAGTTGAGCGCCAACGCGCGGGCGAGGACAAGGGCCTGACGTCGGGCACAGTGGGCGGCATGGGTAGCGAAGCAGAGCAGCAGCGAGAGAGAAGAAACAGAGACGAGCGACCCCCTTTTTTTTTTAATACCTCAAACGTGCTGCAATTGAAGAGCTCCAACCACTAGCTTCTACAGTTCCAAAAAATCTGAGAAATTGTTGATAGGAAGGTCAAAGATACAGGAACATTTTTCTTTATTGGAACTTTTCAAAATTCGGCACAGAATTTGAATAACAATTCTGTTATAACAAAAACTGTTTGAATGTACCTCGAATTATTTGAATTGCTTTCCCTTTTGATAAAATTCTGGAAACTTCTCCATAATTATATTTTAGGACATGGAACCGAGAAATAAATCAGTTGGTCCCGGTATTGTGCAATTTTTTGGAGTTCCTGTTCATGCTCAAGTTTGATTATATTAGAAAGAATTGATTCTGTTTGAAATTTTTAAACATGATCACTTGAACTTGTGATGGTTTTGCGCTAACAGAGAATTAATAGCATGATTAAGGTTTAGGAAAAACTGGGATGTTACAAATAGTTTAGAGTAGTAAATCAAGTCAAATTTTTATTAAGAGGTCAAATGGGCATAATTTAGAAGAGTAAAATGGACTTCTACGCCTTTTAAAAAATATAGCGCAAATAATTATCTTTCTCCATTTTTCTTTCCACGTCGTTGCCCTTTTTTGGGAGGAACTCAGGGAGAAACCTGAGACCTCTTAGATAAGAAGAAATTCACTTACCACTAGACTAAGACCACTAGTTGTACACATAAAAAGTAAAAATATATTTAGTAAAACTTAATCGGGCCGTGCCGTGCCGCCCGTCGTGCCCACCCCTCGGCCCAAGCACGGCCCGATGGTGCGTGTCGTGCCGTGCTCGGGCCGGGCCAAAAATTGCGTGCTTCGTGTCCGCCCGCTTGGCCCGGCCCATTTGGCCATCACTACTCAGGGCTACCTGGGCTTGTCAAGTGTTGATGACAGAAAGAGGAGTTAGTGGGCTTATCAATCCAGCCCATGAAGTTCAGGGTTTGCAGGCCAGCTTCTGAATTATATAGGAGCCCGTTGACATGTTCCAAAATTAAGAAAAAAAAAGGGAAGGGATGAAATGAACGTGTGCTTTATATGTTTCTACTTTCTCCATACGATGTATATTTTTTGCTGTCTAAAAAAATGGGCACGATATATTCTTTAGTGTTGGAGATATAATTGTACACATACTTAGTTACTTACAGCTCGAAGTGAAATAACTTTCTTACAATATGCACTTATAGAGGTACAAACTACAAATTTTGTTGAGCTTGATTACTCAAGCTTTTGATCCAGTGGCACTTTGTGCTCATGCTACAATCTTGGACTTCTGAACTCGATCTTCATTCAAGCCTAGCTGAGCTTGAGCGAACTCGGTTTATAAACGGCCTTAAACAAAAAATAAACACAACATCCTCTAGCTACAACTAATTACATGGTGATGCTATTGTACGTTTTCAAAGTGAACTCTTAGACAAACAAAAACTATGACACAAAACTTTAAACTCATTTAGCCCATATATTAACTTATTGAATCATGCCATGTTGAAGTCACATTCAAAAATTAAATAAATGGTGGAGGATCAAAACCGATAGCTGCAGGTTATAAATAAAAAGAAAATTCATTGGATTATTTTGTTTATAGTTAAAGGTGCGTTTAATTCCCTAGTTCAATCAACATGGAATGTTAGCCCTGTTACATCAGTGGTAACATATACTGGTAACATCAGTGGAAATCAAATGTTAGATAGCCTAAGAATATTCAAACTAAAATTTGAAAATTTAAAAGTAAAACTGTGTATATAAGATAAGTGGGAGTGGTAGCTGGCAACATGTTCGTGAATATTATACCCATGGGAGATTAGTCGATGACATTGAACAACATGAGTAGTTTGAGTACATTGCCAGCCTGTGTTTGGGTAGAAAATCTTCTGGTCCATCTTTTATTTTTCTCATCTCTTCTGATCCCATGAAAATAAATAGTCATTCGTTCATCAGAGTACATATGGCCAATTGTATTTTTTAAGACGAGTACAGCCACTTGATGGCTGATACTGATGAGGCATGTTCGGGTCACCGTGTGAGGCCAATAAGCTCAAAGTATCATGCTGATCAATTATTTATTGGCTAAATCTTGCAGAGTCCTATATCCTTTTATATGATTTAAAGCACTCCTGGCCAAAGGAAATAGAAATCAAATGTTTTGACGATTCATGGTACAGTATAATATGGCGTCAAACTGCTTTATACTCAAGACTTGGTTGAAGCTGTGACTTGTACAAAATGATAAAAGTATTCGATGCAGATCTATTGCTATTAATTCCCATCTAGACATGATGATTCTAAGTCTAACCAAAGCTTGAAATTTGAATTCACATCAGCCAAAATAACATTCAGACAGCCTCACAGGTAGGAGTAAGTAGCTAATAAGAAGCCAAACGTAGGATTCCAGACTAATCATAGCATGGTAGTTTAATCATTGTTCACGGTGGCTATTAAGGGATACATATATGCACTGTCATAATCGATCCATTATGTCACTGTCCATATCCACACAGGCATGCGCGGGAATGATAGCAGCGTTGTGCACGTTTGCAGCCGCACAATTAGAGGACAGAACCAAGTTGTCACTCCACAGACTAAATTTTTTGTCCGTAAAGAAACCATATGAACAGTCAACCTCCAATTTCAGCCACGTAAATTATTTTCATTTTCATTCCAGTGGTGCATAGTAATAATATTGAAATAGCCCCACAGGTGTTCAATGAAAATTTTATTTGTTCAATGTTTGTTGTTAGATTGACGTTTCTTAATACCTGCGATGCCTGGTTAGCTCAACACAAGTTATTTTTGCCTCTTTTTTTTTCTAATCTAAAGTTAGTAAGCGATCAGTCATACTTGAACAAGAGAGAGCTAATTAATCCGCCCAAAACTTAGAGAGGCTAAGATCATTGAAACATGCATCATCTAAAGAACAATGGGAAACAGAGTATGCAGCCTGGGAGGATGGAGTCATGGAGGTCTTTGGAGGGGCATTTGATCCGCATATTGTGCGGTTGGACTGTACTCACAAAGAAGTAAATTTACAAATTCGTCACAGAAAAAGGAAATTTACAAATAAATGCCAATTAGGTGTCATATTTTAGTTTATGCACAAATTCTGAAATTGGGAAATATACATTTACAATTATACGTACTGGACGAATATGTCCCATGGAAAATTTTGCGATCCTTTCACTAAAACAATGTTCAATTGTGCCGATTGTTCTGTATTGACCAAGTTGGCGAATAGACTGGTATAGCCAAACAAACCACATAACTTTTTTGGAAAACATGTTTCTATTGAACAGAAAAAAGGAGCTCCAAGCAATGAGAGTCGATATCAAACCGCAACAGCAAGTAAAACAGTACTAGTGCAGCTGCATGAACCGTGATTGAAGCTCCCAAGGAGAGAGCATACAAGTCTAAGAAGTAACGACCCGAGTGATGTCACTACAAGAAATCTAGCCTTCTATGACGATTACAGAGTGACAATTGACCAAAACGTCACAAAAGATTCTGTTTTATGACGATCTTGAGGGTTTCAATAAGTTTAGTGACAAAAAACAGATGTGCGTCATAAAAACCAGCCAGAAATCGTCACAAACCAAGATTGTGACAACCACTCGTTTGTCATGTGAGGTCAACTAGTTGTGTCACAATTTTATGACAGCGGCAAATCGTCTGAGCTTTGAATTTCTGTCACCAAGTTTTTTTCCTTATAATTAAAGTAGAAATATAGGTTTCGTAATTATTTTGTGTTAAAAATAAAATAAACAAAGAGGCAGTTCCGGCCAGTCCATAGCTTTGATCTTTTTAGCCATGGGCTATTCTCGAACTGATGAACCAAGAGGCTAATTTTTGCTGATGAACTTCGGAAGACCCAAGGCCGGAAATAGCCCATGCTTGATGTGCTGATGAACCGATCATAGCCCTGTTGGCGACAAGGCCTCGAAATTTTTTTTGAGCCAACAGGCCTTGATGAACCAGGCTGGCTCATCATATTTGGGCTGACTTCAGCCAATGCTGCTGGGCGGCCTAGCTCCACGCCAAGCAGGCCTTGATGAACCAGGCAGGCCCAACTCCACGCCAAAAAAAAAGAACAAATTACCCAAATTAGCAGGCCCATCTTCCATCAACAACAGACGCAGCTACCACTAGAAAATGAGGCCCACGTGTCCTTGTTGACATGTGGATCTGCCTGTTGGCCCAGCAGTTCATGCTGCAGTTCTTACCATGCTATTATCTTTTTTCTTTTGATTCACAATTAAAATTTCAAACATGTATAAACTCTTCATATATTGTCCAAATCTAATGATTCATGTTTACAATTGTTTCTAAATCGAGATATATCGTGTAGAGTCATCTACATAATGTTTTTGAGATATATTTTGAACGAACCTACCAAATCATCGGTGATCACTATTCACTTGTTTGCTTCATCTTTTTGTAATTCTTGAAAAAAAAATGATTTTCGAAATGAAATTTGGTGAGCCTGTACACCCCATATATCTCCAAACATGGTATTTTTTGTGAATTTTTTTGAAACACCTGAAGGTGTCACTAGTCACTTAGCAGTGAATTTGATTCTAAACTACAATGGGATCTATGAGATACTAAGGTTGCAATAGACATATAATTTCAAAAGTTTCAAAAAAAATCCAAAATAATTACATAGATTGGATGAGACATGAATCATGCTCACAACAAATTTGACCTCACAACTCCATATATCTTGGAAGATACGAAAATGAGAAGAAGATAAAATATGAAGTCGCCTTCCTGAGGGGAAAACGTATTTTGTTGATGTCGCATTCGTCTGACCCACTGACAGATGTGACCCACTGCTCGGTTCAGTGCCTTGAACGGGCCGCAAAACATTTTTTTTGTTTGGCCCATTGTACCCAGGCCTTTTCTGCTCTCTCTGGCAACCGTCCGATTCGAATCGACGGTTATCCTCTCCTCTCGCTCGAATAAATTGGGCACCGCCCCGGAAACCCTAAGTCTGGAGACATCATATCGCCGCCTCGCCGTATCTGCTCGCCGCTTCGACATCCGCCACCATTCCCACGCGCCTTCCTCTCCACCGCCGCCTACACCACGATGTACTGCTCCTACATCATGCGGCAACTTCTTGCTCGGCTCCCGAAGCATCTTGCTGGTGCGGCGTAGCAGCTCGGTAGCCTAGGCTCGGTGGCCTTATTCCGAGATCTACATGTCCAAAAGCTGCTTGGCGAGCTCGCGGCGCGGCATCATCGGGAGCGGCGCGTCGCTCATGTACTCCTCGGCCTCGCCCGTCCCATCCCCACTGCCGCCTCCTCCAGTGGGGGCTTCTCAACCGGGTCAACGGCAATGCGGGCTGCTTCGGATGCGCCTACGGGAGGCAGGCGAGCTTGGCGGCGCTGGCGCACAGGCGCTGCCACGACGTGCTTGCCAGGATCTCAAGCTCGTCGGGACAGAGAGGATGAGTGTTTCTTCCGTAGCTGAGTGCCTCCCTCCAGCGGTGGCTGTGCACGGACAAATTCGAAGGTATTCGTGGCTTCGGTCATCAATTAGCAGCGTTTAGATTTCATAATGCACTTGATGTGTTCGTGGAATTGCCTCTGCATCTTCTAGGCTGTGATATGTTTCCTTCCAGGCCTCTGCTCGCGCTTGACCTGCCGGTAGCTGTTGCTGTCTGAGGAGCTCTTGAGCTGGTGGTGCTTGGCAACATGAGGACAATGGTGCATCAGGACGTTTTTAACAAGCCCATGAGTACCAAGGTGAGATTGGCTTCGTTCCCTTCTAGAACTCTGCGAAGTTGAATGAAATTTGTATATCAGTGCTACATGATGCTTGTACTGTTCGTGTTCTTGTGTGTATTACATCAAGGGTTCCTTAAAAGTGAGACATTGAAGTAATCTAAAATATGCAGTGACAAGTGGATCTGCGTAATGAACCCTGGTCTGGATCGATATGCAGTAGCAAGTAATCTGAAAGAACCAGTTGCTGTAAAATTACTCTGAACCAATTATTTTTTGATTTCCTGTGCTGACCTCCTTTCAATCTTTACATATTATTCTGAACGTTCTTTGGGCTGACAACTATCATAAAGCAAAGACCTATGTTCTTTCTTGACTCTGAAATAAATTTTGGATTTCCAGTGCACATGTAACAATAACATATACCACATCTCGGTGTTTCTGTCCCAAGTATGTGATATATGCATTCTTTCTGCATATGCCCTGCTGTTTATTTGCGTCAACTGTTTTTTTACTTCAGTTTTAGGACTATGTTGGAAGTATAGCTTACCAATATACTACCAAGTGGAAGGTATTGCAACAGCCTGATAGTTTTCGCTATTTTTTCTTTACCTGCATCATGCTTTGAGAAGGAATCAGAGTTAGTAGCAAGAAAAGCAGAGCATGTGTGTCTATTAATGTGGACACACCTTTTAGTTGTAAATTATTTAGGTGTGCTTTGATTTCTGTATGAACATATTGTTTTATCATTTCTTTCATGTGATTTGTTCGCTATCTTATTCTACTGCTATTTCATTAGATTTGTTCACTGGTCTTCTATTTCAAAAGTTTGTAGCATTCTCTGTAACTAACTATTTTCACTTTAATGTGCGCTGCTATTGTGGTTCTATTTGCTCACATCTTTATCTCACTTGTGATTTCAGGAGACAGGAGCAATCGTATTTGCTGTTGTGGTTCTGAAAAAAGTTGGAGATTTGACTACAAGAGCAAGAAGCATAGTTTAAGTTGTTTTACATTCATTAGTAACCTAGCGTATTTGGAGACTGGATGTGTTGTGGTTTATTAGATCATGTTATTGTGATATGATGTGAACATTATTGACACAATTTGTATTGTTTGCTCTTGATTGTAATATGTAATAATAATCAAATTTTGTCTGGAGTTGAACTATTTGATTTAAATAATGGGCTTGGTTTTGAAATGGGCTGGGCCATCATCCATTACAATCAAGGTAATTTTCTCAAAGAAAAAAAAACTAAGACGAGCCAGAAATGACATTGCATGTGGATTTGGGCTTTGCCAAAAGTACAATGGGCTATAACAAAGAATATAATGGGCCAAAACAAAACATGTAATGGGCTTTAAAGTGGTTCAGGTTGAAATTTACAATGGGCTTTAAGCTGGGCTCAGGTCACAAATGGGCTGGTCGTGATTGGTTTGTGACGTTTTGAGCCATGACAAAGGAATGATCGTCACAAAAATTTTATGACGAATACATAAATTTTTGTCACAGAACATGTTTAAACACGCATGATAGGTGACAAACATGATTTCGTCACAAGATCGTCATAGATTATAACTTGTGACAATTTTTTCAGGTTTTGTGACAAAAATAAAACGTCACCTATCATGATATTTCTTGTAGTGTGTGCACTGCACTGAAAGCGGACGCAATCTCATTGGAATGAGACTTGACGCCAAACTTGAGTGCTCCAAACTAACTGTTTTGGAAAGTGTGGCACAATGTTGTTGTATGAGTTATATTTTTTTTGTTAAACATTCATGGTTGCATGTATGTGAACTTATTGCACAATGGCCTATTGTGTTTGTCATTTTTCTAAGCAATCGATATGTGAGACAGCTAAGAATCATCCATGGTACTCATCTGTAATGTTTTAGCATACGGACCATTATGGGACCTAGTGTTTAAAAAAGCCGCCGCCTAGACCGCTTAAGCGCCGCCTAGGCGCTAGGCTGTACTCCACCGCTTCGCTTTCAACTAAGCTGTTAATTAAGTATTTTTTCTATTTTTCCAACAAATATGTGTTAATATGCATGTTTTCACTATTTTGTATCTATCATTTTATATTTATTTACTAAAAGTACAAACGTCCAGGACCGCTTAATCGTCGCCTAGGCACGCCTAGGCGCTAGGCGGTGCTCAACCGCCTGCTTAGTTTTTCCGCTTTTTAAAACACTAGTGGGACCAATCTATAATCTCTAGATTATGGCTTGCTGATCAATCTGAGCTGACAATTGAATGAGTCTTGAGCCTCTTGACCCAGTCCACTCGCCTTTCTCATGTGTCACTCAGGAGGTAAGATGCAAAACCAACAAATGTAAAGGTCTTATGCAGATACTTTGGACTGTTTACAAGATGTGATATTTTCAGATGATAGGCTTAAGTGAGTTATTGACAATAGCCTAGGAACTGAGCTCAGATTGTGAGATTGGTACGAGGACACCGATGAACCAACATACAAGAAATGTGACATGCAACCGGATAGCTTGTCCTTGCCTTCTTCATGCTGTCTGGAATTTGCCAGGCTATATACACGTGTTTTTCTTTTGGATACAAAGTAGATGTGGTCCCAAACATAATCTGTGTAAATGCTGCTATTGGAATAGAAAAGATTGTTATTGTTGGTTTTTAACCGCAATGAAACATAATCTTTTCGGGTTGTTGACACTTGTGAGCGCTGGTTGATGCCAAATTGATGCAGAAACGAAATAGACCAGGGGTGAAACCGTCCAAGAATGCCACCGGGTCAGCTCCATTTGATACACTGGTCATTCTTAAAGAGTGAAATAGTTTAGTTAGAGATTATGTGTATTTCATCGGTGCCGGCTGACCTTTGATGAGACCACGTTGCTCCGCCTATGAAAAATAACTCCATTTCTCCAAAAATGTTGTTGTCACTTCCATGAAACAGATTGGTCACTTGTTCAATGCGAAAAATTGGAAACATGGTGAAAGGGGTCTTGGCCTAGTGGTTAAGGCATCCGAGTAGCATCTTTGAGGTCCTGGGTTCGACTCCTGGTGCGAGCGAATTTTTTAGGATTTAACGGCATTTGTGCTTTCAGCGATAGGCGACGTGGCCGTCGACAGCGAGGCGCCAGTGGTGACTTCGATACTCATAGGGGTAGGGTTTGAGTATGTGCGTTCATAGGGGTGAGTGTGCGTGCGTTGTGAGTGTCTGAGTTGTACTGTGTAATTTCTCAAAAAAAAAAAAAATTGGTAACATGTCAAATTAAGCTACTTCAACTGTAAATATATCTTATGCAACCAGAACAGAATGGAATTGGTAATTGGGCTTGCTGTTTGGTACCAAGAGTTAGCTGGCTTGATCGACCACCTCTTCAAGAGAATGCAAGAGTCGCATACTTTCAAAAGAAATATCAGATTATGTTTTTTTATAAAGGAAAGTTCAAACTCAGTTAGCATTTATGAATTATCAAGTGCTCCTGCGATTAAAAAAAAGAAGGCTTTGAAGTCCAGTGGCATAGATCAACCAGAATTAACATTTATTCATTTAGAATTCAGAATATAAAAACCATGATACTAATTGTGTCACTAAAACTGTAGAACAGTCAGAGTGCTTGCATTTTATCTCCAAGTTCTTTTTTTTTTTCATTTGAACCGGAACAACACTGATCTGTAGTCTTTTTGCCCACAACTAAGGTCACCTCAAAAGGCATGGAAGCAGTTGTCCTTGTGGCCATGAACAAGTGGCAGATGTTTCCCTACTTTCTTATTCCATATCCAAAGCTCAACAATCATCCAGCCTGTTCGTTTGGATGTTTTGCAGCAGGCAGCAGCAGCAGCTACAGTGTTCGCAGTTATTTCTTCAGCAGCAGCTACAGTATTTCAGCAGCAGCTACAGTATTCACAGTTATTTTTAAGCCTGCTGAACAGCCTGATCGTTTTTATTGTTAAAAAGGCCATGATTTTGTTAAATATCAAGAGTCGAAATGGAAGGGAAAAAAAGTATTGTGAGAATGAATCATGTCGATCAAAGCAATGTGTATATAGAATACATTTATCCAAAATATTAGGAATAAAAGACCATTCTTTAATGACGGGGCTCGTGTATCAATGACTCTAAGGCAAAATACATAAAAGGTAGAGGAACTCAATCATTACTGAACTTTCGGATAATTTTATGACTGGGTCCCTTTTCTATTAGTATAGGTAAGAACTCTTGCCAGTTTCCAGCATTATTTTATTAACATCACTAATTTTGTTTTCTAGAAGCGACCAAAAAACTACTTCGCTAGAAGGGAATGCCTTCCCACTTGCTCATGTAATTACACTACTATCACTATCAAAGAGTCAATTAAAAATCAGACCACCATCATAGCTTTCTATCATCACAACATCCTGCACAAATCCTGAGGCACTTCAGATGTCTAAGATAGCCTGTATTCAGTATATAAAAAGTGGTCTTGTATTCTTTTTTTTTAATAAAAAAACGGCCGTGTACATCTTGTTTGTTAGCTTATTGTAAACATGAATAATGGCGGCGTTCGTTGCGCATCATCAATCATGTAGGCATTTTCTAGTGGCATGTGTTCTCCCTTTTGTTGTCAACATGAACTTCTTTTTGGGCTTTCTCCCAACCAGGCCAATGTGATGATATCTAGAACAGAGAACAAGTAGAGAGAAACCAAGATCAGAGAGAATATAGATATTTAAGTCTGGAATTAAAAACACCAGGGCACCACCAAATCGTCATGGTGTGGTCGCAGCTGGATCCTGAGCTGTCATGCTGTTGGCATTGGTTTGTTTTCAACTGGTTGGTTCCTCACTCACTCTGCCCCACTACCCAATATGGTCTGCACAAAGAAGGGCGCATTTTTAATTGTTTTGTTACATGTACCCAACAGCTTTGCCAGCTCAAGTCCAAGTTATTTTTTATGTGTGCCTTTTATTCCATATGGAATTGGAGATGATAACTACAGTTAAATCTTTATCATAGTGAACCATTGGAGTAATATGCTCGATTCTTCATAAAGGACAATAGTTTTTAAGCATATGAGATTGACTAGGCATTTTTCATGATTTTTTTGTCATAGCTCAAAATTGAAGCGAATTTGGTGACCGAGACACAACAACAGAAGGGTCCTACACTCCTACTAGCACAATGTGGACTACATTCAGATCGGGTACAAGTTAAACCCAAACAGTTGGACATGGAGTTTTTTTTTTTTTGAACGGGACGTGGAGTATTTTCTTTCCAATGTATCCGTAGCATTTATTCCCTCCCTACAGAATATCCATATCCGCATCACCCGACGTTGATCATCAAATCCAACGGCGCATATTTGCCGGAAATTTATGATTCCCCCGACAATTCCCCAAACACGATCTTCCCCGCAAAAAGGAACCAGCCTGAATTGTTTATCCTCCGTCCTCCCACCAGCACATGATTCCTCTCCATTCTTCTCCTCCCTCTCTCCTTCCCTCCACGGAACCAGCCTGAATTGTTTTTCCTCCGTCCCCCCACCCCTTTCTGTTGAACCCTCCACGGAGCAATCCGAATAATTTATTAGGTTCTTGGCTGCTGCTGACCGAGACGGGCGACTGGAGTAGCGGTCGAATTGGTAAACATTCATCCGTTGCAGGCTGAGCTATTCTGTTTCGATTTGGTTTTTTTTTGTTGCTTTTCTTCCCCCGATTTGTTGCTTGCGCTTGGGAACATCGAATCTTTGAACCTGAATTCGAGTCCTGGCCATATGGCTGAGATCTGTAGGTAGTTTGCTAATATTATGCTCGAATCTGCGTCTTCTGGGATTGGATGCAAAACCGTGCCAGTTTTGTGTTCAATTTGCTCGAATCTTGGCGTTGAGTTTGAGATGAGCTGTCTCTTCTTCGCAGCTTGGTCGACGGCAAGATGATGGCGAACGCCAAGCTCCAGAAGCAGGCGCTGCTGCCGCCTCGCAGCCCCTTTCCGACGGCGGCGGCGCCGTACGCCGACCACGGCCTGATCGCCCGGCCTCAGGGCGCCTCGCACCACCGCCACGCTCATGGCCACGGACCCGGGCACCATCAGCGCACGTCGTCAGAGAGCTTCATAGAGGAGCAGCCATCGTGGCTCGACGACCTGCTCAATGAGCCCGAGACGCCCGTGCGGCAGCATGGCCGGGCCGGGCACCGCAGGTCGTCGAGCGACTCGTTCGCGTTGTTCGACGGAGGTGCTGCTGGTGCCGGCGCTTACGCCAATGGCTTTGAAGCCATAGGGGGTGGTGGCAAGGCAGCGCCATGGGGCGGTGTGCAGGAGTACTATGCTAAGCCAGGTTCGTTTGGGAGGCCACAGGGTCGACCATGGGAGCAAGGCATGCCAAATTTGGGGGGTTATAGGCATGGCGGTGGCTCGCCCATGCTGGCAAAAGAGAAGCCTTCCAGGAATCATGACCATGGAATGGACAAGAGAGCTTCTGATGATGCAGGGTATGACCAGAAAGTTGGGCAGAAGGAGGGGATGCCGTTGAAGCATGCCCAATCAGAGGCGGACACCAAGCGTGCTAAACAGTGAGTTCGGTTGCTGTTATCACTTTCATTAGTTATCATTCTAGAAATTCACACTTGCATATTACTATTTATGAAACTTGAAAAGAGCTAGCTGTTCACTGCAACAATAAGCAGACTGATAAAGGAATTACCTCGTAACTTTTGATGTTAATTGCTTGTTCTAATGTTACGGAGTCCAATTGTGCATATGCTGTGAATCTGTATTTCGTATATCCACGGGTAATGAACGGTACAGTAGATGTGACATGTGTCAACATAAATGAGGAATGGAACTTCAAGGTTTTTCAGTTTGCAACTTATGAAACCTGATGTGTCCTCACTTGTCATCACTTTCTAGCTACGAGACTAGCAAAAAATTGACAGACCTATTTATGTTGGTCCAATTTCAATTGGGATATCATAGTTGAATTAGATCATCATGTACTTGAATCTTATGAAATCGATATGATGAAATGCTGTACACATTTAAGATTTCCTTCCCACTTCGCTTGTAGGCAATATGCTCAGAGGTCCCGTGTCCGGAAGCTACAGTATATTGCAGAGCTCGAGGGGAAAGTCCAGGCATTACAGGTGAGCTAACCACAACAACTTTTTATGGCTTGGCTTCCAAAATATGCTGTCATATGTAACAGAAAATATTCATATGTGCAGTCGGAAGGGATAGATGTGTCTGCTGAAATGGAGTTTCTTACTCAACAGAATATTATGCTGGACCTGGAAAATAAAGCCTTGAAGCAAAGGCTTGAGAGCCTAGCACAGGAGCAACTAATTAAACGCTGTGAGTATGCACTGCAGTTATTTTATTTTTCTTAAATAGTGCATTCAGTCTCCATGATGTATACTCCGTTCTGAAATGTCATTATTACTTTTCTTCTGTCCCCATTGTACTCCTATGATGGATGCTGAAGTGAACATTTAGCAGCAAGTTTATCTAGTAGTACCTCTAATTTTTATATATGATGCCCAATTTTGAACTCTCCAGTGTCATATATAACAGAACGGAGGTAGTAATAAATAATTAAGGACATTTTCCTATCAACACATGAAACAAAATTTGACATGCAGAGGACACTCCCTTTCTCAATAAGATGCATCTGCCACTATGGTTGAACATTAAACTGGTCTGAGAAAACTTAGGTTTCTCATCACTAATGAACGCAGCGCACTTGACAAACCATTCTTGCTTTAATTAATTGAAAACAAACTAGATGGAACGTCGAACTTCTAACTAGTGACTACCCAGCCAAGATAAGTACCCAACTGAGTTTGGCTATTCTGTCGCCCTATCCTAAAAGTCAAGCGAACCACATTGTCATGTGGTCTCCTGGTTATTTCTGGTATTAGTACAGCTTAGCAGATAAAGTTCTGCATTCAAGTGTACACACATTCTTCCTGGCCTGTCAGTAAACATGCTGAAGTGAAGGCTACTCAGTTTGTTTATAGGTCCATTATGTGGCCATTCAGTATATAACAAACACGTAGTGGCTGTCTTCATTCATGCATCACATATAAGCCTTGGATGTGTTGTTAACTTCTATATCCGCCTTACGTACATACAATGAAAGCTATCTAAAGAATTTGATTTTCGCTCAGGCAGAAATCCTAAGGGTCATGTTTCTCGAAAGAGACCGAGGAACCACTGTCTTGATTGAAACTATGAGATCATCTTCTGTGCATTGATTTTCAATTCAATTTTACTGCATTTCTTTACTGAAATCTGGATTCTTGCTAAGATTCCTGGTCTGAACATGTATCCTCAATTTTGCAGTTCAACAGGAAATGTTTGAACGGGAAATTGGCCGTCTCAGATTGCTATATCAGCAACAACAGCAGCAGCAGAAGAAGCAGCAGCAGCCGCCACAGCCTCCTGCTCTTGGTCGTAGTAACAGCAGAGACCTTGATTCCCAGTTTGCCAACCTGTCTCTGAACCATAAAGACCCCAACTCGGGGCGGGATGCTCTATCCGGGCCTCTTCATACTTAGTTCTTTGTAGCCTTCCGTTCTTGTGGCTTCCAAATCAGTTGCAACCACTCCTGTGGCTGTCATCTGCATCAAGAAAGGAGAAGTGCACTTGGAATGCGTGAATAACCATGGATCTGATCTTTATTCTTTCGGAATATGCACCTGACGGTCATTGTCAGCTAGCGTCCATTGGTGATGCTTGACCAGTCGGAGGTGTTTAGGGTTTCTTTAGCTGGATGTGTTTCGTGCATCACTGTACCATTTTCGATGCTAGGGATCTTATAGTTCCTATCCTTGTTTAATTTTCTTTCTTCGTAGCGCGCTTGATCGTGATTGGATTAGTCCGCCTTATCGATGGAATGTGGAGCACTAGTCAGCATCGAACAAGATGCTTTGGAAATGTGCCACACCCTTGACAATTGTGTGTTGTATTCTTCTTACTCAATAAGCTAGTGAGAATGAAGTATCTAGTGTTCTTCAGATTTCAGGTTGTGCCTCTTACCCTTGTCAATTGCTCTACCATCTCTGCAAGCTGTTTCTTTTATTTCTTTTGGCAAGGAAATGTGCTTTATTCTTATTGATGAGTTTGATCTTTTGGAAATCATTACAATTTATATACTCTGCATGTGAGCATTGCTATGTGCTGTGCCATACTGCCTTTGGTTTGAAATTTATATCAGATAAAAACCATAGTTGTACGCATGGGCAATATGTGAGGAGTCTGTAAAATGGTTCATAACATTCAGTCTGTAACTATGACTCAGCAACAGAAACGCAGTTTCACAAACTCGATGTTGAGGCATCTCTATGGCACAGTAACAAATGCATTTTGACAAGAGTTCGGTATTAGACTAAAGGAAGTCGATACAAACACACTTCAAGCAATGCTGCTGAGCTAATTTCACAATCATAATAACTTTCACAACTGAAGAATTAAGATCAAGATAACAGAAGTAAGAGTGCATCCCAGATTTTAGAAAACATACAAGACTAAATCTGTCCCCGGTGATAAATTGGTTACAAAAGCCGTGTTGGCTCAACTAAACAGGGGTGTTTTGAAACTTATTTTTGTTTCGGGTCAACATCCATTGGTTCTGCAGGCTTATTTGATCTATAATCAGCCACTGCATTATCAAAGGTTCCTCTTATATGCTGGCACATAACCATCAGGTCCTGTAAAGAATCTTTCAGTACATCCTTCGCTGGATCTCCTGCCAATAGAATACACTGTCAGGAGTGCAAAGAACATCAATGAAGCTGTTTAAAGTTGCAATGAGATGGCATCACTTTGTTACCCGAGTTACAATAAATGAAAACATCAATACTGCATTCACAATTACTTGAAGTAATGATGCAACAAGCATTAAGTTGAAAATCTCAGATCAATCACAGCCACACTATGTATTAGAAAACTGTCTATGTACTTGAACATTATACTGTAGCAAAAGCAGCATAGGGAATGTCACATGCAAAATCACTCACTAAGCAATTAATGAAAACGTGTCATGACAGTGGGTTTATCCATTCATAGTGATTAAAAAATAATGTCAGAATACAAGGATCATATGCCAATTTGCGTACCTGTAGTCTGAACTCTTATGTTGACCTTGTTGTCAGCAGGATGAGGAATGCTGTACCCACAAAATGCTACCCTTGGACTGTAAGAACAGAAAGAAGACTAGTAAGAATACATAATTTTAAATAAGCACGTTGTTTCAGTAACCATATTGGTGGTACTCGCAAAGCAGCAATCTCGTCATGAAAGTAAAAGACCTAATGCATGTCTTTTAAACTCTACAATGAAAGAAACGATTTATGTCCAACAAATATGGTTCCCAATTATGGATATTCAAAGTTGACTTGAAAATTCTCACATGCTGATATTTTATTTGCTATATGAAGTTTACATCAGCGTCTTAATTATTCATTAACTTAGGACCTATCGTGTTTATGTTTAAGAAGATCGTAAGAATAGAAGTCATGGTCAGCTACAGGAATTTGCACACAGCTACTATTGAAGATGTCCAATCTATCAAAATCAAAGGAACTGGAAACACCTCCTCGTATCTCATTCTCATTGTACTTGCATTCATCAAAGGAACTAAAAACACCCCATATGACTCATTATCATTGTACTTGCATCCATCAAAGAACTGAAAACACCTCATATCTCATCGTACTTGCATCAGCCGTACCCGTAATCTTAAAACCTAGCACATCAAAAAGACGTGGTTCGAAGAGAGAGACATGGGTTGGCTAGCTCACCATGCTAACCAACTCAACCAAGGGTCTCCTCAAAACCCAACAAATCAAAATAAGCTGACTAAAAACGAGGACTATTATGCAAGAACGCTATGTTGCCTCTCTAATCACAATCTGGCAGCACGCCCGCAACATTTCGCATATCACCACAAGCTGATAGATACGGCTTCTCCAGAGCTCATACGGAATGGGGAAAGAAAAAGGCGGCCAAGAAACGTCAGTTACACTTACTCCTGGTTGAGTACAAATCTGACGGAGTTAGCGAGGGTGTGGTCCTCCTCCACAATAGAGAAGGTGGACGCGCTGGAGTCCGTCACCGACCCGTGCTCCATCGCCGCGCCTCCCTAGTCCCTACCCACGAGCAAGCTGTTCCCAAAGAAACACCAACAAGCTAAGCATTGCAAGAGAAAGAAGACGGACTAGAAGTTCTAGTCTAGAACAAACCAATGAAGTCGCATACCAACCTCACACAAGATTCCTTGGACGAACTGAAGGAGGAGGAATTTCCCGCGCGGGAGAAGGGAGCGAGGCGCCGGAACCGGAAGCGAAGGGGGGTTGTGGCGGCGCAGTGAGTTCGAGGGGAATAGGGGGTGTACAACGCCGGACAGAAGGGGCCCTAGTGAACCATCCTTCGCAGCTGTCAAAGCGGACAGCCCAATAGACCTGGTGGGCCGGATAAAGCAACTAATCATTTATATTTGGTTCTAAAAAAAAACATTTATATTTTATATACTTCCCCAAAAAGTAGGATTAACAGAATCTTTATTCCAGTTAAAAAAAACCGGGGGGGGGGGGGGGGGGGGGCATCACTAGATATAAATAGAAGTAAAAAAATTGGTTACATTGTGAAAATCTAAAGGCTCCAAGGTAAAATTCATTTTATTGTGGGTGCATGTGCATCCACAGCCTACCTACAATATGGCTTCGTCACAGTCTCACAACCAATGGAGAAAGGGGCATTTGCTTTTTACCATCACTTTGTTGTGCCATTGTGATTTTACCCTCGAATCTGCGTTTTTGTGATTTTACCATCACTTTTTTGAACTGAGCAAAAATTCTACCATGAGTCTGTTATAGCCGCCGCCGTCGCCTCTCTAGCGTTAGGGTTGGGAGTTCGTGAATGAGAAAGACATGGTCATGGTTTGGTCGGAGGAAGCTGAGCAATGAGTTGGAGAACAACCCGATTCGCTCGGGGTAGTTTCTGTCTCTCTGCGTTTTTTCTCTTTTTTTTTTCAATCGCTCAATTCCTTTCATCTGACGGGGAATGAAACTCATGGTAGACGGCAGCTTCAGTTTGAAAAAGTGATGGTAAAAACGCAAAAATGCAGATTCGGGGTTAAAATCACAATTAGCTCTCAAAATGATGGTAAAAACGCAATTTTCTTGTGGAGAAACTAAACCAAATTAGTAAGAGGTGCATCACTATGGGTAAATAGGAGTATAAAATTAGTTACATGGTGAAAATATAGGGGCTACAAGCTAAAATTCATTCATTTTAGTGTGGGTGCATGCGCATCCACAGACTGCAACATGGCTTCGCCACCGATAGCCATGGCCCCGTTGGTGGTTGCTAACTCGCCGAACGGTGATAGTTGCCGGCTACGGAGAAAGAAGTCTAGGGTGCAGCATGCTCGCCCAATAATGCTTTCTGGAGCTACTCAGTCCTTAATCCATTTTCTACGCGGATCTATCCTAATCACATGGTTGTAATGTTCAAACGAAATTAGTCCATTAATTTTTTTTTTGGGAAATTAAAGTTTATTTTAGTCCCCTGCAATTTATTATGGACGTGATTGGTAACCCGCGCGAGCCTCAGGCCAGGTTCAGTAGATGCAGGGTCTTCATGTTTGATTTCCTGACTTTGACCTGTAGCCTGGCCCAACTGATGCAACTTGACCTCCAGTCTGGCTCGGGAGGAACGGGAGTCGAGGTTCCCTAGTCCCTACTCGGCCTGGCGCGGTGCGTGCGACTGAGAGCGTCCACAAAAGTGGAGCTAGCTAAGAGTTAGCAGCCATCTTTTAAAAAAGATTGATGAAAAGTGGGTCTCATATTTCATTCTCTCGAGACTATCTCTTAAGAAAGAGCTAGCTGCTTTCCCTCTCTTTTTTTTTGGAAAAAAGTCCATTTTACTCCCTCAAACAATTCACTTTGTTTGTTTCACCCCTTAAACAAAATAATGGCTCACTTTACTCTCTCAAACAATTTCATTCAGTGCAATATACACCCTATTGAAATTTGTTTCTTTTGTTTCTCATTCTTCAAGTAGAATTTGAATCTTAAATTTTGCATGATGTTAGTTGCCACATTAATCTATGTTAAAATATTTCTAAATTATTTTTTTCATAACATATTTGTGCATATAATGTTAATTTCTATTGAACTATGTAAATAATATCAAAATAATATGTCATAATTTTTTTTAATATAGGTTTTTGTGTGAGTTACCATCATGCAAAATTTGAGTTTTAAATTCCACTTGTAGGCTGAGATAAAAAAAAAAGACAAACTTTAAAAAGGTGTACATTACACCAAATAGAATTGTTTAGGGGGTAACATAAGCCATCATTTGTTTAGGGGTGAAATAGACAAAGTAGATTGTTTAGAGGAGTAAAATGAACTTTTTTCCTTCTTTTTTCTCAATAAACAATTCTAAAAATAAACTTAGAGCTAGTCTTTGGAACCCTCTTAGCCCAGCGCGGATGCATGAGTGGGTGCAACGGCAATTGCAGGCTGGTGGCCGCTCGCGAGGGGTCTCGGGGAATACGCTAACGTCCCTCTCTCATTTGCTCTCGCTCGCAACTGACTCCCCTCCCCACTCCTCCTATCGCCATCGCCACTGCTGCTCAAATCCACCACCGCGAAGGCCAAATCAACAGCTGACGTCGGCCAAATCTGCTACCTGCCACTCGCCCCAGCCTGTCGGAGGAGTCATATTCCTTCCACACGGCCACCTGCCTCGGCTTGCTGTTCGGATAGATCTTGTGCCTGTGACATGAGAGAGACTCCGGCGGCGGCGCTGTGGATTTGGAATGCTGGTGGCCACACTGTCGGGAGGCGCTCCCGCGGGTGCGCGGAGCTGTGGTCGTCGACGATGAAGCCACGGCGACCTGCAACACACACCTACCCTTAATTATATGGTCCATCGAGAGAATGAACAAGACGCGTTGGCAAAATTTGGAAGCAAACTTTACTTTGACATCGAGACAGAAAAAAAAACAGAGATAAGTTTCAGTAAAGGTACAGTGCATCAATTTTTGTTTGAGGGGTCAAGTGATCTTGATCTTATGATGCTAACAGTGCTTATTGTATAAGTTAAATTTATTAAATTGGACAATCAAGAAGATAACAAGAGCGTCATGAACAAGACTGTAGTGTTCAGACCGTGTTCATTGTAAAAAAAAACTATTATACCCTTAATTATATGGTCCGTCGAGAGAATGAACATGACGCGTTGGCAGTTGGTAAATGATTAGGTAGCTCTAGATTACTGCATTAATTCAAGCATCTCCTGGTGTGTGGTACAGACAAAAGAAGAAGGAGAAATCAACTAATCAAACGTACCGCATGCCATCCAAAAAAATTGAGCCAAATCATAAACATCATCTTCCCTCTATCTCTACTCCTCTTTATTTTCCTTCTGACTCCACTGTGCGTCGCACACCCGTAAAAACTTTGGCGCCGACAGCTGGGCCCACTCCACCATGTACGCGACTCCCCGGTCTGCCCCACCCGATTTTTTGGAAAAAAAAAAGGAAAAACGCAGCGCTCTCGGCTCCCTCGCACCGCCCGTGGCCGCCGCCGCCGTCGCTCGATCTCCGTCGTCGTCGCTCGATCCCCGCCGTCGTCCCCGTCACAGTGCACACGGCGATCACATCGACCGGCCCCTCCTCCTTCCTCTTCCCCGACGTCGAGCCCTTCGCAGCGCGCACCCCCGTTCCCTCCTTCCAGCCGCCGTTCCAGATGTGATGCCTCCAGCATCTCGCCGGCTGCGGGGCGATTCCTGCTCCGCCCTTGCGGCGCCAACATGGGAGCAGCCGGCGTGGTGGGGGAACTCGCCCATGGACGCGCTGGCTAAGAGAATCCACTACAGGTGGGGGCGACTGATCTCGCGCGCCCGCGTCCCTTCCCCTCCCCTCCTCTCTTGCACGCCAGCGTCCCCTACCCTCGGACGCATTCTGATCATTCTGTATTGTTCCGTCTGTAATGGTTAGTTTCCGTGTGATAGTGCTGCTGAGGTCGACAGCGGGGTGGAGCTTGACTCGGGTGAAGAGCGAGCACCAGACAGGATGCTTGCATTGAGGTATCTCTTCTTTGTTCCCAACCGTTGCTGGTATGAATGGCTGAATGATTTCGTTGCATAATCCTGCAGGACACGAGCAACACGAGGTTCCATCAGGCCTGTGCCGGCGTCGGCTATATCTGCGGTTACACGAGCTATACGCACTGCGGCCGCACGGAATGGCGGTGGCAAGATGTTCATGGGGTACCACGCCCAGTGGCGGCTGGCGGGCGCATAGCAGCCCAGAATGGTGGAGGCCACCGTCGGGGTGCTGGCTGGGCTGCGAGAGCTCAATTGTCTGAAGATATCAATTCAGTTTCGTTTTATAAAGGTGGTGAATGAAATCCTTACTGTTTTTTTATGTCTACCCTTTGAGTTCTGTTAAATTTTTATGAGTGAATGAAACTTGTTTGCCAGTGCCAATTCAAACATGTAGCACATGTTTCTTATCTCTCTGAACTGTCCTGTACATTTACTGAACTTCACAAGAGAAGTTTTTCTCTGAAGCTTTCCAGACCAATCCAAAGTTGTCTTAGTTGATTTTTTTTATTGTTCTTTGATTGTGTTGAATTGGGAGATAAAGTTTAGATGAGAGACAGAAATATGAATCCTGACATGACTTGCACAATCGAGAGAGAGCAAATATGTGCCACATTGTCAAAAATTTTGTTTCACTTAAGAATATGAACATGGGAATAAAAAATGATATGCGAGCAAACATTGATGTGCCCTCTGGTCTGCACCCACAGAGAAGCTTGCTTGGTCGAGGTCCGAATCTAGCTGATGGTGGTGCTTATCGCCTGCCCTTGCATTTCTTGGTTGCAGACAGCTTCTGCAACTTGCTGGAGGCAGATTAGGAGTTTGAAGGAGGAGAGCAATGGAAGCAGGCTTTGGAGAGTTCATGGTATTTTTCCCAGGTCAGGTGATAATCCTTGATACGTTCCTTTCCGTTTGTCGTATTAGTTCACATATATCTGCTTTGGTAATTTCAGCGAAATTGTTGAAACCTGAAATAGAAACATACAAAAACTTTATCTGCTATAGAAAGCAAAATGATCTGTATCACCAAAACCTGATAGCTGCATTGCTAAAATTCCAGTTATTGATTAGAACAAGCCACCACCTAACACCATTATTCTTGGAGGTATCAATGTAACTGGAGTTATAACATTCAGAAGATCAGTTGTGGTCCTGTTCTGCAGCTATGTTTTCAGACGATGTGGAGTTGCAGATTAGGATTGTTGGCTTGCTTAATAAAAATAAGTGATTGAGCAAGGGTTAGGGATTGTGATTAGGCTGGTCTCAGTTCTTTTGTTCTGTTGTGTTCACTGAAACTTTGACAGGGACGAAAACAAGCTCGTCGTTGCTATTTCCATATGCTCATAAAATCCAGTGTTGTGTTAATAAGTTTGTGAGCTGTATCATTATATGTTGTTCAATATATATTCATATCAATATTTTCCATGTTGGCATGGATCAAATTTCTGTTTGATGGGGAGTTGCACCTCAAATGACAGCTAGAACATGCAACTATTTTTCGTTTCCAAAGATATTCCTACCATTATGACTTACCAATGAAAGAACAGACACCATTTCACAACAAAATTAGACTCTATTAGGATAACTATAAACAGAAAGAACAGACATCAGGCTCTTTTCTTTCTTTTTCCTTTTTGTTCTGATTACATATAATTCTAGAACACAAATATATCAAAGCACTACCGAACTGTAGAACATGTCTTATGGTTATGGGCTTATGGCGATTTGTCCCATAGGTTGCTTCTGATAGGGAGGAGTCGATTGAGGGGATATCTTAAGCTGTTGAGATCTCCTCGGACTCATAAAAATGATGAGGGAGTCGATCGAGCAAATGTACATGTCTGGCGTCCATCGTCTGATCTTTTTGGAAGACCAGATATATCATGTTTATTTCAGGCTATATAGACGTGTCTTGTCATGTGCACAGGAGAAAAGGTACATAAGATTGACTATTTTGTCAATGAAAAAAATTCTGCTATAGGGATGGAAAATATTTGGCTCCGCTCTTTATCTCTTGTCCGTAAAACGTTGCTTCTGCTGCCGCCTTCTGGTTGAGTTTTCAACACTTCAATTGTGCATACAAAGGGAGGAACCAGAGGAGGAATGCATTAGAATTGCACTACTCTACTGATCAGTTTTTATGTTTACACAATCTGTATCAGAGCTGCACTGTTGCTCCCTTCTTTGTTTTCCTTTTAGGTTTATGTTTTCATATTCTCTCATCGAGTTATTTTTCATACCGAATTCCCATCCCGGATTTATGTTTTCTTGACCACTATTAGCTGAATTTAGTAACATGTAAACCCATACTTGCACTTTTGCAGTTTTCTATATGCATACCCTGAAAGTTTTTCAATTGTCCAACTGGTATGGCTTTTACTCATCTGTCCAAGTTTAGTTCATGGTACGTCATATGCACATATCTGTGATTTGACTACATGGTGAAGGTGTTAATAATGAGCCTGTAGAAAACCTATGAATGGTGCTCATATTCCCTATAGTTCATGGTACGTCATATGCACATATCTGTGATTTGAATGGTGCTCGAAATCTGAACTTATTCATTAAACTGGACAATGATATGTAATGTTTTCCCTATAGTCATAGAATGTTTATTTCTGCAGTAGTTTGGATTTTTCATTATAATGGATAATGATCTGTGATGTTTCCCCCTAAAGCCACAACAATTATCTAGGAACATGCTGGTTTTCTTCTGATCATTTATTTGTTGTCATTTGCAGATATGCCATCATTTTGCAGGTGCATGAAAATAAAGATAGACATCTTTGGATTCTAACCATTGCTCCTATGCTCAACAAATGTTATTCAGCTGTTGCAACTCTTGTATTAGAGGATACATCTATGACCATCAGCCCCACAGAAACAATAAAAGTTGTCACACACTTCAACCCATATTTGCTTCTACTCGCTATTAATTTCTTTATAAGGTTTTAATGTTTAAGTGATGGCCAATCGTCGAACCCACACTTTTCTCATGAAGTTTAGTCTATCGGATGTCCATTGGCTTGTGTTTTCCTCATGTAAAGTGTCAATTATTGGACCATGTTGTCCATAAAACAAAGTTAAGAATTATGAATCGTCGAACAACTCATATGAATCCTTACATGGAAGAATTAGTATGATGCTATGTACTTTCATAGTATTTTGAATATTATATATATTGTTCGTTACTCTCTTACAAAATTTAGAATCAGATAGTTTTAAATAAGCATAATATGGTTGTATGAGTAATATTAATTAGTATATTAAAATGATATCAGACGTTTTTGTTTTGATAGCCCGTGGCAACGCACGGGCACTTTTGCTAGTTGTGCTAACGGAGCATCTCGTTGACCGTTCTAAAAACTAGAAGCATCTCCTCTTTCTTAACGCCACAGCCAACTATAGGACACGGTGAGTCCTTCAATAAATTTCCATAAAAATGACTAAAAACTAAAGCATCTCGTCCTCACCGTGCATAAATTCCATCTCCTACTCTTGTACGTCACCAAAATTCCAAAATTAACTCAAGATATATATAAAACGCAAATAATAAAGCAAAGTCTACCACGGTGCATCATAGACGCGTATGTTCTTCTTTTCTTTTTTTGGCGAGATCGACGCGTATGTTCTGACTCAGGAAAAACAGCAGAAGGCATGAGGATCGAATGGGTATACGGAGCATATAGCAGCAAGCACATCGCTACTGTTCTCGCAAAAGCAAAGCCTTTGTTGCAAGCAGCAATATCTATATCCAGCTTAGCTAGGGTACAATCAATTAGGCAACAGCCGTTGGCTTGCTACGACAATGCATTCAAGCAGGAGTGCTCCAGAATCCGGCGCCGACGACATCGCCGTCGACTTGTATCCCTTCCTGCGCAAGTACAAGGACGGGCGCGTGGTGCGACTCGCTCACAGCACCATTGTGCTAGCGTCGGAGGCGCCAGCAGGGGCAACCGGCGTGGCAACGAGGGATGTCCTCATCGACCCCATCACTGGCGTGTCCGCACGCCTCTTTCTTAGTGCCACCGCCGTCCACGCGACTTCCGACTCCCGCTCATCGTCTACTTCCACGGCGGCTGCTTCTGCACCGGGAGCGCCTTCTCCAAGTTGTTCCACCGCTACGCAGAGTCCCTCTCCGTGAACTACCGGCTCGCGCCGGAGCACCCCATCCCCGCGGCCTACGACGACGCGTGGGTCGCACTCCAGTGGGTGTTGTCACTCTCCGATCGTTGGCTCGCCAAACACGCCGACCCCACGCGCATGTTCCTCGCTGGAGAGAGCGCCGGCGCAAACATTGCGCACAATGTGGCGTCGCGCGCCGCCACCCCGGACGGCGACGATGTCGATATCGAAGGTTTGGTCCTCTTGCAGCCCTTCTTCTGGGGCTCCGACCAGTTGCCATGTGAAGCTGACTGGGACGGGCAAGGAACGTTCACACCGGAGAGAGTGGACAATTGGTGGCCATTCCTAACGGCGGGCGCGGCAGGAAACGATGACCCCCGCCTCAACCCGCAGGAGGATCAGGTTGCGTCGCTGCCGTGCCGCCGTGCCCTAGTGTCCGTGACCTCCAAGGACTTGGCGCAGGACCGGGGACGCCGGTACGCGACATCGCTGGAGTATCATGGTGAGTGGTGTCGCGAGGTGACGCTTGTAGAGTCGGAGAGGACCACGCGTTCCACCTCTACCGGCCCCGACGCGACACCGCCGTTGCACTCATGAACAGCGTGGAGTTCGTCAACAAGAAGGGGCCTAACAACACCGTTGGGAAGAAGAACAAGTTCTTGGCCGCGTTGGCCACCGGATCAAATAAGAGAATTATCTGCGTCCCTCCAAGGTCACCAAGATTTGGACTAATGATAGGCCACTCAAGATTAGCTTCTAAGCTGGTTCGGAAGGAACCTTTTGGCCCTGCTATTTTGGGGAGAGGTGTGGCTAGGGTGTCCCTGTAGAGCATGCATGGGACAGAGCGGAGCATGCATGACATAGGGTGCGTTAGTATGGAGAGAATGCTCTTACTAATGTGGTTTTTTTTCCTCTCTAAATAATGACTTGTTTCCACTTAGCTACTTTTCCTATTATAAGAATGTATATAATATATGTATTTGTCACAAGTTCATAAATAAGAAGGGCGTTGCTTAGGCTGCCCGCACCGGTGTCCGCTATCGCTTCCTTCAGGAAGCAGATAGCGGAACGAGCGCTGCACCGGCTTCCTCTACGGTTCCCGCTATCGAAGCGGAAGGCGTGGCTTCCGCTACTTCCAGCGGAGTAGCGGAGTCCCGCTACGGCACGTGGGACCCGCCCCCTCGTCTCCCCTTCGTCACCCGGACGCGCCGCGCCGCGGCGGCGGCGGAGGCCGTGGAGCTGAGGGCGCTCCTGTGCGGCTACTCCAACGCCGTGGTCACCCGCGCCGCGACGGGCGCCGCCGCGGGGCCGGCCGCCGACAGGCTGAACCGGCTGATGGGTGGCGGCGACGCGCTGGTCGCGGGGCTCCAGGCGGACGACGTGCTGGCGGACGCGGCGGCGAGGGTCGTGAGGTTGGTGACGGGGTTGGAGAAGAGGCTCGACGACATGGCCGAGGCGTGGGACTTGTTCTTCTCCGAGTTGATAGCCGCGCACAGGGAGAAGGACGCCGACGGTGCAGGGGATGAGGAGGAGGAGGCGGCGGACATATTGGGTGATGGCCAAGCTCAACGACGAGATCGCGCGAGTCGCCGGCGGCGCCGACCACGACAAGCCGGCCATCGCAGAGGCGGACCTGAGCAGGATGGAGTACCTCAGGGCGGTGCTGAAAGAGGTCCTCCGGCTCCACCCGCCGGCGCCGCTCCTCGTCCCGCACCTATCGACGGCGCCCGCCGTCGTGCAGGGCTACGAGGTCCCGGCCGAGACCTCGCTGTTCTTCAACGTGTGGGCGATTGGACGGGACCCCGCGGCGTGGGACGCGCCGGAGGAGTTCCGGCCGGAGCGGTTCGTCGGCGGCGGCGCCGCGGCGGTGGACTTCAGAGGGAACGACTACCAGCTCATCCCGTTCGGCGCCGGCCGGAGGATCTGCCCCGGCATCAACTTCGCGCTGCCGGTCGTGGAGCTCGCTCTCGCCAGCCTCCTCTTCCACTTCGAATGGTCGCTCCCTGCCGGCGTGCGAAGGAGATATTTATGTTCTTTTTGTAAATTGACCCTTGTATTATTTTGTAATTTTAAAAGATTTTTCTGTGTCTTGGATATTTATAGAAAGACACTTACAGGTTTTTTTATTTATAATAACTATTATAAATAATTATGTTATGAAGAAATGTGTTTGTTAAAATGAGATGGTAGTTGAAGATGGTTGAATAAAATATGTGATAGTTGGGATAGAGGAAGGATATAGAGGAAATATAGGTGCGGAAGAAATTAGTTTAGAGGAAAGAATCTTGATGACCAGGACGGAATATTCCTTTTAGAGAAAGGAAATAGAGGAACATGAATGCGGAGAGCCTTATCCGCGTACATGTGTGTGCAAGGTTGCTTGTGGGCTTCATCACGACAGCAAATGACCGACGCGATGTCTTCTCTTCTATCCCACCCCAACCCGATCCCCTTCCCCTTTTCACCCTACTCCTTCGACTAGGTCTCTTTGCCCCCGTCCCTCAGTAGCGTAGCTAGGATTGAAGGTCAGGGCTGACAATAAATAAATAAATAAATAATAACACCGCACAACAAATTTAAAGTGTCATTTTTCAATAGAAGTTTCAAAACTTAATTAAATATCTTCAAAACATAACAAAATCAATAATAATTGTCCAATACAAGCTTGCATGATTACAAGAGTTTTTTTTTATTACACAGTACAACTCAGACACTCACAACGTATGCACACTCACTCCTATGAACGCACATACGTAAACCTTACCCCTATGAGCTTCTTCGAAGACTGAGCCGGCAAATCCTCATATTGACGAAGTCACACCACTAGCGCCTCGCTGTCGACGGCCATGTCGCCTACCGCTGAAAGCACAAATGCCGTTAAATCCTAGAAAATTCGCTCCCACCGGGAATCGAACTCAAGACCTCAAAGGTTCTACTCGGGTGCCTTAACCACTAGACCAAGACCCCTTTTACGATTACAAGAGTTTTTTGAAAGCCATATCTGCACTGCATCCGTGTGTCGAGAAAATAAAAGGATGACAAATGAATTATATCCTCTGGATCTACCAAGTTGTTTGTTTGTTGGGAGTTCAACTTCTAACACCTATGAACCGATGCAAGGAGATGAACCCACTAGAGTGTTTGGAAGCACAAAACATTTTGAGAACAAACACAGAAGCGGCTATGTAATACTATCTAAGAAGCCTCCACGAGACCACGAAGCATCAACATGCAGTTGTGCTGTTGGAGTTGAGAAGACGATAACGGCACAACAATACACTTGTTTGGAAGCCATATGTGCACCGCTGCATTCAGGAAAAAAAAAAAGGGGTATGGAATAGAGGAGAAAATGACAAGGATCATTTGGGCCAGTTCGTAGAGGATAAATCCTCAAAGAGACACAAACTAGCGATCGTCACAAATAACCCACAAATTAAACTTTCTACGAGATCCAGACTACGTAAGTTATTATCATTCACTGAATTAAAAACGCAAGGGGAACTCTTCTCCTAGGCATTTGAACAAACACTTTTCGCTCAGCCTAACAATATACAACTCGAACAGAAAAGATTTGAGGATTGAAGCCCTTTCGCTTTTGCCCACCCTGCAAGCAGTCGCACGCCCTCCTTGCCGGCCGCCGTCCGCCGGAACAGCAGAACCCAAGCTTTTGCCTCGCGCTTGGTCTCCCACGGCACCCAGTTCGCCACTCGCTGGTGCATCACACGCCTCTTGGGAAGACAGGATCGACATAACGATCTGCGGGTGGGGGTAGATCGGTCCAATCTCAGGGTGGGCCGCTAGCTACTCCAATGCTCGTCCTATTTGGGCCTCCATCACTGACCAAAAGTTTGACCCAAAGTTTTGAAAAAAACTTGGAACAAAATTTAGAAAAGAAATTTCAACCAAAGTTTGTCAACAACTTCTTCAAAAATTTTGTTCCAAAACTTGTAACTGTTTTGCAAACTTTTAGAATATAGTTATGCCAAAATGTTTTGGATTTTTTTAACAACTCAACTCATTATCTTATGGTGCCAGGACCCCTCGCTGTCGTCATAAGTTTCTTCAACGTGGGGTACGGGATGCTGAAACTTGTACCTCTCATCTCTTTGTTCAATTTGTGGAGAGAGAGAGAGAGAGAGAGATGATCTTGCTGGAGGACTCTTGAGTTTGCTGGAATTTCGTCGAAGAAAAGACGAGGAAGGCGAGAGAGAAAAGAAAGTTGTTCATATGTTAGACGAAGCCAGCGGTTCGTGTGATGTTTTTGATAAGAGCATCAATAGTGTGCATGCAAACCCAACCGTGGGAGAGAGAATGCTCCCGATAGTTCGATGATTTCAACATTGCATCGACTGAACCATGGCAAAAGATTCGTTGATGCTCAAACACGGTTCGAATCGAGAGAATAAAAACCTCCTAACTGCACAGCTCCTCGAGTCGTTCCCGCGCCATTTCTCTCACATGACCTCAAATGCCACAACAAAACTCATTGTTTTTATTTTTTTATTTAGTTCAGGATCTCACCAAAACGAATGCAACACTACAGCTACTGAACCAATCTTTGCCTACGAACCGAGCAAGACAGCAAAAATCGAACCAACACAAACGGTGCTCTATCCACACGTACGCACGGCGTAACAGGAACTCCGCATAAGAAGAAATCTGAAGTGTTATCACCTTTTATATGTACATTTTATCCTTTGCTTATGTTATCTGTTTCACATTGTAGTTTGTATTTATCACAACTCCATGTCCATCACATAGAAGACATATCTACCTGCCAAAAAAAAAAAAAGAAGAAAAAACTTATTAAAGTACAATGATCAGTAGAGGCTCGCAATCTGCGGGCTGCAGAAGACGAGCACCTCCACGAGCTCCGCCCGCGTCTCGTCTCCGAACAGGCTCTCCTTCCCGTCGGCGCGCCGCGCGTACGACAGCCCGAGCCGCGACCGCGCGCTGCGGAGGTCGCCGACGCCGGCGCTGGCGTCGGGCCCGGTGAAGACGCCCATGACGGCCGTGAGCGGCGCGCCGACGAGCAGCCCGTCGGCGCCGAACTGCGGGCCGCCCCGCGCGTAGTCGAACAGCGCCGCGCCGCTGCCGCCCACCTTCGGCAGCACCACCGGCGGCGCCGAAGGCGGCGGCGATGCATCTGCCTCTGCCGGCGGCCAGTAGAAGAGGAAGGCGTCGAGCGTGTCGTAGTAGTCGTCCGTGCTGCGGTAGCCTTCCGGGCTGAACCCGCCGAACCGGAAGCCGGCGGCCGCGGTCTCGCCGACGACGACGCAGGGGCCCTTGAAGTCGCACCGCCGGTGGAAGTCCGTCGCGCTGAACCCGTCCACCGTGGCCTTGTAGCAGCACTTGAGCTCACGGTCTGCAGACAATTCACACGCATATTAAAATTGTAACGATGAAGGCTTCGCCTTCTCAAACAGAGTGGCACAGTAACAAGAGCAGTTCTTCATGCTAATTTTCAGCTGCCACTGTGAACGTACGACTGGACAGGGACTCAGCCGCAGAAGAAAAGCAAGCTAGTCAGGGGGGGGGGGGGGGGGAGGAGAAAATTCACTGAACAACCGGACAGGTGCTAATCATCCACAAGCCATAGGAAAACTCAAACTTTTGCTTAATTTGAGTCAGTGTAACCAATGAACGAAACGCACTACTTGTGTTAGTGGAACTGCAAGATTGATTAATTACCTCTCAGGTGTGTGTTCGACACGAGCGACATGGGGAACGGCAGCTCGACGTCGTCATGGTACTGGAACTGCAGCTGCGGCGGCGTCCCGGCTCCTTTATTGCCGCCGCCGCCGCCTTTGCCCCAGTTGAAGAAGCTGCGAGGGGTGACGAAGCTCGGCCTGGCCGTCGTCGTCACGGCTCTGCCGGTCGCCATGAATGCCGCCGTGCTCATGACGCGAGGCTGCGGAGTGATCATCAAACGGACACACTGAATCTTTGGATGTTGCATTGGGAGAAACAAAAAGGTTCAAGTACTCTGGGCTGGGGTGTTCAAGTTCAACCAATGCCGCCGCAGCCCCGAGCTCGATCGCCACCGAAACCTTCTTTCCCCCGAAGCCCCTTCCAACGCCTCAAGGGACACACGCTGACCCAATTGGCACAGCCATGGTCGGAAGTGTCTTGCCTGGGCTTGAGAGCAAAGGCGAACGAAGTGGGGGGAGAGAGAGCAGGTGAGAATTACAGGAGCTCAGACTTTAGATGACAACTAAGCTGGCTGCTCGATTTTGATCCTGCTCCGGCTGGAAGCAGAGAGGAGAGAACATCGGGTGCATGGACGACGATGAGAGCCATATATTGGGGATAAGGATCATATGTGCAGTGTGGGGTGAATAGATGACTTGAGCGTGGACACCGGTCCAACATGTGAGGGTGTTAACAGAGAGAAAATATCATCTGTAATCATTTATTTATGTAATCAGTTCATCACTTACTAATCTTTTTTATTACTAGGTGCGCTATACACTAGGCCTAAAGGAGCTGTTGGTATGGCAGCCCCTTAATTTGAGCATTGTGAATTAATTAAATGATTTTGTAAGCCAATAAAACTTTAAATGGAATTAAAGTAGATGCACATGTTGTCATGCCACCAGAAAACGATTGGATAGGGGTCATGTGATGACCTTTGCACCAGAATAACGAGATTATACAGAAAACGATATGGAAAAGAACCTCCTTAAAAATGAGACTCCATAACATTAAACCATAGATTCATAGGTACAAAGATAAGCATGGAGATGAAAATATCGCTGCATTACATATGAAGATAGTCATACATTAACAGCAAGCTGAAAACAACTGAATCAACACTACAAATACAGTCAAAATAACACAGCAAATACAGCCAGTGAAATAGCACCACAAATACAGAGCCCTTAGGCTGGCAACGGCTACAAGTATTTCATGATTAAATTGTGGTATCCACAATAAAAACCATGATTCAGAACGTCAATGATAGAAAACTTGGAGAAGATTACTCTAAGGTTTCCATCGAGGAATATTAGTGCCTAAACACGAATCTCTGGAACATGCTGCATCTTCTGGTGCATCCTGTTTTGTTGCCATTGAGCTGTGAAGCCCTTGTGCAGGTTCAGCAGCCAGAGCTTCTTCAGGGACCGAAGTGATACAATACCTTGAGGGACCTTATCCAGTTCGGTCAGAGCCACGATGTAGAGACCTTCAAGGCATGGAAGGGCGCCACTTTCTATCACAAGCAGGTTGACATTAGGCATTTGCTTCAGGACAAGCGTCTTCAGGTACGGAAATGATCCTGCAGAAACAACCAAGGCCTTTGCACTACGCATGTTGTTAAGTCTCAGATACGTGAGGTTCGGCAAGTACGGTGCCAACATCTCCAGTGGATCTTCACCAACGTCACACCAACTTAGAGCTAGATACTTGAGATGTGTACCATAGCCACGAAATATTGGACACTCCAGTGTCCCCGTGGCCCATCGCCCTCTAATAATCAATTTGTGGAGCTCCGTGGAACATGGCTTCAAAGCATCAAAGCTAAGTGCCTCATTCTCATCCGTTGCAGAAAGAAGCAAGCCGGAAAGGAGCGGCATATTTGAGAGGGTAGAAAAAAGATTGGCACAATCAGTAGCACCAATATTGTCAACCCATACACTCCTTAGCTTTGTAAGGTTCTTCAACTGCTCAGCCAAGTCCTTGCTGGCTTCCACGGTCTCAAGAGTCTGCAGTTCTTCCAAGTTGGAAAGATCTTTAGGTGCCTGCATTCCTTTAAAGTACCGGAACGCTGACTGCTTCTCATCATCATATCTATCAGCTAAAAGGTGCCGTAGGTTCTTGACCTTAGTAATCCCTCGAGGTAGCCTCTCTATTTTGGTTTGCTTGATGTCCAGGGTTTGGAGATTGTATAGCTTTTCAACAGAGTCAGGGAGTGCTTTGACCTTGGTGCGCCGCAAGCCAAGGTAGCGCAGGTTGAACAGAGCCCCAATGGAAGCTGGCACTTCAGTGATTTCAGAATCTTGTAGCTCAAGAACAGTAAGGTAGTTGGATTCAGACAAAATTGATGATAACATGTCTGGGGAAGATGAAATTGTTGAGAGCGACACTAAAGTTCGAAGACGTGGAAGTTTAAGCTTTAATGGTGTTTTGTCTTTCCAACCATAAGATGACAGGCGACGAACATCCTTATCCATTAGTATCATTGTGCCATAGTCACTTGCAGTGCCAAACCTCTCCTCTTTTGCAATATCAAGAGCCAGATCTCGCACAACATCATGCATCGTACAAGTACTCACCCTTCCTTGCTCATCATTTTCCACGATTACAAGCATGTTGCGCTGGATTAGATCCATAAGATTTCCCTCAGCTACCTCCTCTGGTGTATTTTTTCCTTTGCTCGTCATAAATCCTTCTGCCACCCATAGCCTCACTAGGCTCTCTCTTGAGACTGGGTAATCTTCAGGGAATAGACTGCAGTACAAGAAGCAGTTTCTGAGCTCTCCTGATAGATGATGGTAGCTCAGATTTAAAATTGCTCGGACATTATCACTTTTCGATAGCTCACTTCGAAGCTGTTTGTATGTTTGATTCCAAATGTATTGTGTTTGTGGCCTCGAAGACAGGAGGCTGCCAATCGAAACAATTGCGAGAGGCAAGCCCTGGCACCTACTTACTATAGAAGTAGCAACCGTCACAAGCTCCTTGGGGCACTCATGGTTTTTGGTGCTGTAAAAAGCTCTTCTGCAGAAGAGATCAAATGCATCAGTGCTGCTCAGAGGCTGGAGATCAAGGCGACGTGTTGGGGGAGCAAGAGCAGCCACATGATTCTGCCGTGTTGTGATAATGATGCGGCTTCCACTGAGATTTTGGAGTGCATCACACATTTGAAAGTAAACTTCTTGGTTCCAGACATCATCAAATACAATCAAACATTTCCTGCTTTCAAGCCTTTTCTTTATTTCTTCTTTCAAGTCAAATACATCCATTTGGTCAATGTTAGCTAACAGTTGCTGTTCCGCACCAATTTTCCTTAGTAGCTTCCTCAACAGAGCATCCATGGTGTAGGTCTGAGACACAACCATCCATGCATGAGCAGCAAAGTTGATCTTTTCACGTTCATAAACATTTGTAACAAGGGTACTTTTTCCCAATCCACCCATACCACATACAGTTATCACTGTACTGACAAGCTCATCAGAGTATAGCCATTCGGTAAGCATTCTCCTGTTACCTTCAATCCCCACAAGATCTTCATCTTTAACAAGTTGTGGAAAGCTGTCTTGAGACCGTTGTCTTTCCATCTCAGTAAGCTGGTCAGGAACAAGCTGTGATGGTTGCAACCACTGCTCCTTAAGTTCAACGACTTGCTGGATTTCCTTCTCTATCTTGACCACCTCGTCAGCTATTTGACTGAACACCAAGACATAATGTGACCCTTTGATAAAGTACTTCTTCAGGAACCATTCTTCTGCCATTTGAAGAGAATGATACGAGTACTTGTCCATTACATCCTCAACACGGTAGGCTACTCTCCTCACCTCCCCTATCCAGCCCCTGACAACTTCATCAGTGAGGTATACCGTGCCAATCTGTCGTATAACATTGCTCATTGTTGTTAGTTGCTTCCTCATTTTCTCAATCTTTTCATCCAGATTCCTCAAGTTATTAACTTTTTCAGATAGTTTGTCCAGCAAGGCTTTGGCAGTTTGGTCTGCCAAAACATCACCAATCTTTTTGAGAGCAAGGAGCACAGCCTCCGCCATTTGTGCTGAACAAAATGAAAACAGATCATGTTATATGGGGCAATGACAAATTTCATTGTAAGATTCAAGTCCAAAATTAATCGCAACTCCAGAGTGAAGCTATTTCCAAACTTTTGAATATGTAATGTTACTTTTTGAAAAAAAAAGGCAGCTAGCTGACAAGTGGAAAAACCGTTTCAATCAATAGTGAATTGGGATACTTTGTACTGCATATACATAAAAATATGTAACATTTCTTTGACATATGAGATCTAGTTTGCAAGAGTTACAACATGGGCAGCTAATACGGTTATTTGATGGGGATATAATGGGCAACATTATTTTCTGAAAATTGTATAGGACAGGTAAATAAATATATAAGGTGTTTTCCTCATTGGCAAGGACTATATTGATAAGTCATACCACAAAAATGGTGATACAAATGTATCTCCAAGAAGGTGTCACAAAACTGAGTAATGCATCCATGACATTAGCATGGATTGCATATTTCTCTTGATGCCTTCACCCTAGCCCCTAAACCCCTTCATTATACCATATCAATTTGAAGTTCAAACATGATAAAAATACAGAGCAAGTCGGCGTACCAAGAGCTCAGAGAAAAATTTCAAGGGCCAAGCAGGGTAGACAATAAACAAAATAATGGTTCTCCTATTCGTGGGTGTTAGCAAGAAAGAAATAGTAAGGTATCTGGAAACAGGGCAGAAAATATCTTGAAATAGGAAGGTGCACAACATTCACAGTATGGGAACTCTTTTGGAGAGGCTACGCGTTTCTTTGAATAAAAGAAAGTTTTGATTCCAGTATAATTTCTCGTAACTATGTGAGAAAAAAAATAGATTTAAAAGGAATGGGACTGTAGGAGAAATATATTTCAAGATTAACTAATCCGATATGATGTACCATAATATTGAAGTGTTTGGATCAGTTAAAGTACACTAATACTCCCCAAAGTTAGTCCTTTCTGACGTTTTAGTTTTACAGTATCCAACGAAGGAGCTAAATTATATTTTTTCATGAACGTGTTCTAGTAAAAGTGAAAGCTAATTTCTAAGGAAGGTCGAGGCCTACATGTTAGTAGCACATTCAGAGGCACTCTGATTCTTCTCTGGATCAAATAATTAGCATTTAATAAAAACCTTCTGTATTGCATAAAAATATACAACTTGTTTCTACCGGTTCTCCAGAAAATTCATCAGAATAGCAAATACAAGGGTAAAACAAATATCTGGACAAAAACCTTGTATGGCCACACTAGAGATTCATACGATAGATCCAGTTCTCACCTGCTACAGACTCGACGGTGGGCTATGGAACGGGACCGCAGCCCAGCCACAGGTGCTCAGCTCAATCCTGCAGCATTCAACATAACAGGATGAAAAAACAGTTCACAGATAACGGGGTCACAGTACGAACTGTGATGCCCAACGGATTGCAGAAAAAAAAAATGGGGGAAAAAAAAACTCCCCCCAAAACTAAAGGAAGACAGGGAAAGAAATGAATCAGATGAGCAGCGCAGTTCACGCGCTGATATACAGTAACAGGTAGTAGCCATCCTGGTGCCGCGGCTGCTTGCCGGCGCGCAGTTCCTCCTCTCAATGCGTGCGGCGGCGCCCGACGTTGCAGGCAGCCGGCCCCTCGAGGCCTTGACGGTAGCCGCCTAGCCGGTAGGAAAGACGAGAACGTTTTGGACACCACGCGGGCGAGCCCGGGTAGCGAGGAAGTTGACGAATGCTATGAGCCCGGCCCGGCCCAGATGCAAACTTGCCAAGTTCAGATTTTTATTTCATTTTTGAAGTTCTCTACGGATTTTTATTTCAAAAATGGCCGGTAGAACTGAAGAAAACATCGGAACTACTCGGGAGATTCCTTTCTTTTCAAAAAAGAATCCATCTCTAGAAATTTGAATTACGGAAGCAAAATATATCGTATGTGCTAAGTTACAAGATGATAGAGCTGGAGGATACTGGGTCATGGAAGAACCCGACGCAACAACGAAAGTCACCGGCCGCTAGTTAGGAAAACAAGCGACTTCGCCTGTTACTTCGATCTACAAGAAACAACAAAACGGGATGAAAATCGAGACAGAGATGCCGAGGAAGCAAATCAGTCTTCGAGACTAGATCCACGCACACGGATGATCTAAAACAAGAAGCTAGCTACCATACCAATTTCCATATCTCCAATTCAACTAGAAGCTGAAACAGAACTGCTCGGACTCGGAAGGAACTGGTAGTCTAGTACGAACTAAATCCTCCTGGAGGAGCGGGAACTAGACAACACGTGACATTTAAGCAATTGCAAGAGGAAAGATGAACGCACCTGCTGGTGGTCTCGCAACAATGGCGAGCTTGAGCCCGCTGGTGCGGGGCGAGGAGGAGGCGGAGACCTTGACTTGGGGCCGGGCAGATATTATGTAATGAGCCAGCTATGCGAGATACACTCTGTCCTTCACTTATTGCTTTCAGTTTTGTTTGTTTTCCTTCCTTGTCCCTTCGAAAAGAGATTCTGACATTTGATTCCGACGACTTGTCAAATTAGTTGGCAAATTATTTTAAAAATAGAAAAACAATACTAGGTGGCATGCCAACAGTGGCTGACGCCCGTTCTGTTGGCACCATTTTCGAAACATAAAGATAGGTTAATTTATTTTTTCGAAACATACAAATTGTATAATTTACTACAGTAAGGCGCCCTAGGCCTCTGGTGGGCAACAACAAAGCTCCCAACCATTAGAACATGTTTGAACCAAAGAATTGGTGTTGTTATTGAACATGTTTGGATCGTTGTTTTTTTTATATATGTATTAATCAGATAAACCACAGTACATTGGAAAGGTAGTTACTCTCTTAAGACTACAAAGCACCACAACATGGGCGTGGATACTTACCAAAAACCAAGTACTAAGAACTACTCCCTCCATATCAGTATTTCTGGTCGTTCTAGCCAAACTTCACGTTTTCACAATTCTGGTCGTTGTACCGCGCACGCGTGCAGCTTGGACTGTTTTAACCCCAGCGTCGCATGCTCCCGACGAAGCAGGCACGCGCGTGATTCTTCGGTTTCCTCAGCCTGAGTTAATACGCGGACTCTCCCAACGGAAACATGCACGCGCGCATTGAGTTAAAACGCACGCTCGCGCACCCTCGCCGGCATGGCTCGCAAGCCGCTGATGTTTGCTCGCCGGCCGCGCTCCCGGCGGCCGTCGCTTCAGCGCCACTCGCTCGCCAGCGCCGCCCCGCGCCATCTGGCTCGCAGTGCGCCCTCGCCCCGCTCTTGCTCCCTTGCCGTCATGGCTCCCGTGGCTCCATCGTCCGTCGCGCCGACATCCATGGTCGAGAGCTCGAAGGTCGTCGACGCCGGCTCCATGGACGAGAGCGTGAAGGTCGTCGCGTCGGCGTCCCTGTACGACGTCGTCGTACCTGATTCCGAGGACGATGAGGACGTTTGCCTTTGCAAACGATGCGGCGAGGTACACGGCGTGAAGGACATTGAAGAATGTCGCCGCGTCCGCAGAGAACAGAGCAGGTGCCCTCGTTGTCATCTCATCCACAGAGAGTACAACTTGTTGGCACAAAGGCTTGACTACTTCGACAATTTTGACTGTAAGTTTTACATTCCGGATGTTGATGCTCTTGTGATGGATGGCAACACCATTGTTCTACCAGACGATGTCATTCAAAAAATTGATGAACGAAGAGCAAGGGTGGAGAAGGAGATGGAACAAAATGCAAACAACAAAACCCAAGAATAGGGGTTAGTAGTACATCATTTTTTTGCTGCATTAAGCTAACCCTATTTTTGCCTATTTCTAATCTTCTTCTTCTTCTACTCCTCAGCTGCAGCTAGATTTGCCTTGGCCTCTTCAACAATGGATGGCTCACAATCAATGGACAGTGGAAGTATTTGTAGTGTCTCTAGTCTTTTCTTGTTGATGTGTGGAATTTTGTATCGATTTGCTCCGGCCACCTTCATAGTTTCCTTCATCACTAGATGTAGTGTGAGCCAAATTCGATTAGCATGCACCGCTGAGTACTCATTAAAAGCCTGTTTCAGTTTGACAACAAGTGTTAGTATGAAATGATAATGCAATGATGAAATGTGGATTGCAATTGAACTAGCATTTTTTTTACCTCTAGCACAACCGGGACAAGTTCCTGGACTGTTTTTGCTGATTTTTTGTATTGAATGGCTTGAATTGCACGAAAGAATCCCAAATCCAATATATTCAAGTCCGGAGAATTTGGAGGTTGACATTTGAGTTTTATATCAAATCCACCTAACTTAGCCGCTTCACAAAATAAAGGATCATCAACATGCAAATGAGAGGGCGCATTGTCTTGAACAATGTAGATCGGTTTGTCAATGTCTTCCCTTGGCCATTTTGCTCTAATAGCCGGCAGCACCTTCTCAATCATGAACTCTCTAATCACTTCTCTTGTGATGTGAGTGATTGGTTTAACCTCCCATGTACCGGCTTGCCGATTCCTACTACTTCTCTTAGCTTGTTCATAAGTAACAAGAGGGAACAATCCAAGCTTTCCATCAAAAATACAAACCCCATTAAGAAACCTTGGTCGGGCTGTTATGCACAAAAACATTAGGCGCGGGATGTAGTTCTTGCTTTTGCTACAACGATGTGGATCATCTTCTTCGGGCAGCAAGTAATATTTGGATGATTTTTGTGTAAGGAAAAACCACTTCTCATCAACAAATACATGATCAAACAAATCTTTGAACCGTGGATCATTAGATGTGCTATCCAGATCAATCATGTCAACACACCATTTCAGCCTAGACTTCTTGTTTGCTGTGGTTAAGTAAGGTTTTATGGGGTTTGAATGGCGCCTAATGAGACCTTTGCGCAAGCATCTTTGCAGTTTGGAAGTGCTAATTCCAAGATGCTTGCTAACATCCTCTAGAGTCATTCTTTCATTGAGAGGAATATTGGCTAAAGGTGACAAATCTACAGGAATTGCCTTGCGGCCTGCACGACCTCTCTTTCTATTCTTCACATTTACCACTCTTCCAGCAGCAAGGTCTTCCTTTCCTCTTTGCCAAATTTTCTGGACAGTCCGAACATGCCAACCAAAACGAGGTGCAACTTCACTTATAACTTTTGGCCCTAAAGTACCATTATTACTTCTAGCCAACAAGGTTTGATAAATTTGTGCTCTAACTTCATCAGGAACATCTTTTATTCCACTAGTGGCACCTAATAGTTCAAAGGAAAAATGTGTGGATATGTAAAGGAAGACATGAAAGTACTAGCAAAAATTAAATGTAATAATAAAGGAAGACATGAAAATACTAGCAACAATGAAATCTGAAAATAAAGGAAGACATGAAAATACTAGCAAAGGAAGAGATGCTTACCTTGCTGCGGGGCCTCCACTACTTCTACTTCTTCTAGTGGCTGGTTCAAGTCAAATGCACCATCATCATGTGGCTCTGTGAACAAAGAAACAGAAGTGAGAAGACATTAGTAACCCACTAGATCATGCAAGTCGAATGCACAAGTAAAAAGCACAAATCTGAAAATAAAAGACATGAAAACAAAATTTACCTTGCTGCGGAGCATCCATATCTACTTCTTCTAGTGGCTGCACCTCTACATCTTCTATTGGCAGGTTCAAGTCAAATGCACGATCATCTTGTGCCTCTGAGAACAAAGAAAACAAGTGAGGAAGTGTTTAGATCGAACATGAAAGGCAGATGAGAAAGAAGTGAACACGTTACCAGGAGGCAGTTGGTTTAGATCGAATTCCATGTGAGAACGCAGCTGTGAGGAAATGACCGTGTGAAGGGTTTAAATAGATGGTGGAGAAACGCAATCGTCAGCCGCAGGAGCGCGAAAGAAACCGCGAGTGGTGAAAAAGAGGCGCGCAAATGTTTCGGACGCAAAACTGCGCGCATGCACGCTCTTTGGCAATTTTTTCGGAAGGAAAAGAAGAGCGCGAGCGAGCGCCGCGGGAGGTGAAACGAATTGCGGCATCTGCAAAAATTTCGGAAGCAAAACAGCGCGCCACGCGAGAGGGAAAAAACGAGCGCCGCGCGCGAGAGAAAGGAGCCGACACGTCCTGCACAGTACCATGCAAAATCGTCGTCGCCACATGCAAAAAAGTTGAGGGCGCTAGGAATCGAACTCGTGATCTCGCGCTTTAATGCAGGAGAAGCTAACCAGTCAGCCGGAGAGAAGTTTGTGAAAGAAGTGGACCCGGTGGCTATTTAATAAGGGCAAGCAGGGAAAATTACCCTATAGTTAATGGCTTCTTGGTATGCTAAACCATGTCCTAAACGCCCAGAATTGTGACCATGGAGGGAGTACTAGACTAGCAACCGACGAGCTGACTGCCGAATAGCTGCCTAAAGGGCATCGCTGCACTAGCGTAGGTTGATCGAGGGCTTTACTGCCTGCTTGAAGAAATATCGTCGGTGAAGCTGAATGCGTATGTCGTTAACCAGGACGCAAATGGAAGACAGAACCAGCGCCTCTGAAAGGCAGAACATGCGGAGCCAGACATTTTGAATCCGAGTCGTAATGGTCGGACCACCCGTGACGGTTGAGAGTCTTGAGACTTCGAGCACGGAATGTTGCCGTTGCCGTGGACGTTGAGGAACCAGGTACCGCAAGAGGGCGCCTGTCATGTGGTTCCTGGTAACACAAAGTAAGGCACGAAGCATCACACAGCACGAACACGTGCCTGGATGAGGCTACGCATGGCTGCCATGTTGTGGCTGTCTCTGAGCACTGGGGGTGGCCGGAGATGGCGTCGCCGATGGAGAGAGAAACTAGCTCTGGTGCGTGTCACCGTGTGGGATGTTGACGAAGTTGCTATGCTGACGGCGTGTAGAAGTTCTGCTGCTTCATCTCTTTGGGTGGACGCCGGCGGCCAACCGGGTGCTGGAAGAGTCAGCCGAGGGGGAAACGTCGGCCAAAGTGGAGAGGGAGGCGTCGAGGAGAGGTAGACATGCAGAAGAAAGCAGCTTCAAAGCGATGTTCTTGGTGAGGTCGCGCTCGGTGTAGTCCATAGACGTCTGGATGGAGCGGAGAGGAGGCCGATGTGGGGCGAGGTTGATGAGCGGCGTAGACGAATCCGGGTGTGCCGTCGCCGGATTCCGCGTTATTGGGCGCGGATTTGCCGACGGATGACTGTGGAAGAGCATGGTCGGGGCGTCGATGATAGCGTACGCCGGCGGCAGGCGGATCCCCTCTTCCAGAGGAGACCACCCGTTCCGACGCGGCGGGGGTTGAGGAGGAGAGAGACCATCCGCGCGAGGTGAAACGACAGGGGCATGGAGGCGTGATGGAGCTTCTTCTGGGGGCGATGGCACCAGATCTGGCGCGCGCAGGCGCGGAGGCGGCACCAACCAGCCGGACCTTGGAGACATCGCCGGCGAGGGAAGTGGGAATGGAAGGGGTAAGCGAAAACCTAGCTCTACTTTATTGGGGCACGCCTCCATCTCCAGGGGACCACCAGACGGTAAAGCATCGCTTGCGAGGAGCCGGAGCTCGATGGCGGCGACCATGGCGGCCAACAAGAGGATGAGGAGGAGGCGGCGGCAAAAAGCCCACCGAGGCAACATCAAGGAAACTAAGCAACAACTAGGAACTAAATCTACAGGTGGTGGGGGCTTCCCTCTCCTTCTCGTCGCCAGCGAGGACGCCAGAGGGAGGGAAGGGGGGGGGGGGGGGGGGCGGTTGCGGCGGTTGCGGCAGAGGAAACCTAGGGCGGCGGTGTTTCGGGAGAGCGAGAGCTAGACGAAACGGTATCGTGATTTCTCGTTGCTCCGGCTCTGCTTTGAACCCTCGGTTTTTGTTGTTTGGATCATGCACTTTTGAAGTCAGGTTATACAATCTGACCAGTCCATTTATGCATTATATTCTAGTTTGATAAATTGTTCATTACTTTTCAATTTTGTTGTGTTTACAAACAAGGATGGTATTGGTAGGATTTTTGATATGGCATGAACTTTTAGGGGTGGGGGATGTGGGTTCGATTTCGTTAGCAAGACGATGGGTTTGGAAGGGGGTTAAGCGAGCCCAGTGTTGGGGTCCTGGCAACAAGTACATGGCAAAGGAGATAGCGAAGGCCAAGCCACACCCGCCTAAAGCAACCGAAGCCACCCGGAACTACACGAAGGACAGGCGAAGCAAAACGGAAAGAACAGGCGGCGCAGGAGCCCAAAGTTGTTAACCTAAGAGCCATGCTAAAGTAGACAATGGCACACTTGTAAATATAATCATCTCACCCCCTATAAATATGGAGGGAGATGATCATGTAAGATCATCTGTTTTTCGGGCCACGAGCCGAAGGAGGAATCATTTGCACCGTACTACAACCTCTCTAATCACTCGCACCCCTTCGCCGGCATCGCGGGTGAAGGAGAGCTTCCCGCAACAAAACTCAGGGAACCTGAGTAAGAACCCCTTCATCCGAGCATCGCGGACCAGGAAGGAGGGCTTTCGCCTCCAACCAGAAGGCAGCGACGATGAGCAAGGAGGGTTTCGCGAGGTGTGATTCGAAGGTGTCAAACACCTTGAGGGCTTCGCCAGAACCAAGACACTTCTATCAACCGTTGGAGGGCTTCGATATCGTCACACGAAGACTTCGATCCCCCAATATTTGGCGCCGTCCGTGGGCCGAAACCCGATGAAAAAAAAAGCAAGACTACACAAGCAAAAGCTGCGAAGGTAAGAACAGAACAAGAGGGATGGAAGCATTCAACCATCCGCTTCACAACAGACGACATCAGAGTCTCCGATTATCCACATACAGACGTCTTCGTGATCAAAGCCGACATCGAAGGGTATATGGTCCACAGAATCATGATTGACAATGGAAGCTCAGAAAATATCATCTTTAAATACTTTGATACGCATGCAAATCAACAGCCATGAAAATGCCAGCAAAACAACGCTGAAGGATTTCGGAGGAGAAGAAACATCTTCGATCGGAAAAGTAATGTTGAAAGTAACCTTCGAAGATGAAGATAGATCGATAACTCAGGAGACGGAGTTCATAGTCATAGACTCACCCAGTGAATACAATGCAATCTTCGGAAGACAAATCATAGTAGCTTTTGGAGCTGCAATCCATCACAATTACCTGATGATGAAGATACCTTCGGAACAAGGCACCATTAACATATGCTGTAACCCCTTCAGACCAAGAAGTGGCAAAGAAGACAACTCAGAAGAAGAGAACGAACATGAAGGCCATCAAGCGAAGGCAGAACAAGCAAAGCTAGAACCTTCAAGCGAAGTTGAAGAAGTAATCTTATGGTCTAAGAAACCAGAAAGAACGGTTAAGATAGGAAAGAGTCTGTCTAAGAACGAAAGAGAACAGATAATCAGGTTTTTGAAGCAAAACTCTGACATCTTCGCATGGTCACCACAAGACATCACAGGAGTCAAAAGAGAGACAATCCAGCACGAGTTAAAAGTCAATCCAAAAATAAGACCCTTCGCAGACAAGATCAGAAAGGCGTCGGAAAGAAGAAGGTAGCCGCAACAAACGAAGTGAACAAGTTGCTAAAAGCCGGTGTCATAAGACCAACAATATTCTCGAGCTGGTTATCCAATGTCGTTCTCGTCAAAAAGAAGACAGGAGAGTGGAGAATGTGCATTGACTTCACAAGGCTAAACAAAGCATGCCCTAAAGACAACTTCCCACTGGACCGAATCGATACAATAACTGATTCGGTAGCCGGTTGTCAATTGGTAAGTTTCCTAGATGCGTATTCAGGCTATCACCAGATTCATATGGCGAAGGAAGACGAAGAAAAGACAGCCTTCATCACCTACGATGGAACCTTCTGCTTCGTAAGAATGCCATTCGGCCTTCGGAACGCAGGAGCAACATTCGTCAGACTCGTGAAGATGATATTCGAAGACCAACTGGGAAGAAATGTTGAAGCATACGTAGACGACATAGTTGTAAAGACAATAGAAAGGGCTGACCATTTGAAAGACCTAGATGAGACCTTCGAGAATCTGAGAAAGCACAATGTAAAGCTGAACCCAGCAAAATGCGTCTTCGGAGTTGAATCAGGCAAACTATGGGATTCATGGTCTCCCAACGAGGGATCGAAGCTAACAAGAAGAAGATCGAAGCTATACAAGACCTCGCCCCCACCAAAATGCCTTAAAAATGTGCAGAGACTAGCTGGAAGGCTTAATTCTCTAAACAGATTCATTCCGAAGCTGGCGGAACGAAGTAATCCCATTTTCAAAGCACTCCGAGCGAAGGAAAAATTTCAATAGGGATCCGAACAACAAGAAGCCTTCGAAGGCATAAAAAGAGCCCTTACAGAATTAACTGCTCTGGCCAGCCCAAAACCAAGAGAAGACCTGCTCCTATACATTGCAGCTTCGGTCGGCTGTAAGTGCAGTACTTGTTCAAGAGCACAGCGAAGACAAAGTTCAGAAACCTGTATACTTCGTCTCCGAAGCCATGTCGGGAGCGAAGCTGTTGTACTCAGAAATAGAAAAG
>CM017440.1:36666270-36735499 GCA_007726485.1 Eragrostis curvula | reverse complement strand
CCCTCCTATGATGTTTGTTTGCTAGTCTTATTGACAAAACCATGCTTATTACTTTATTTGTTTGTATCAGTTAAACCTTTTCTCATCCCAGTCCTATCTGTTTCGGATTGTTAAATTCACCTGTCCATGTAGACTGTACATATTTCTTCCTACATAAAACGCTATAAAACACTGCAACCATATTAATTCGAAAGTTTGCTGTTCAATGCCTACTGCCTCTCTGCCTGTGTGCATAAATATCTCCAGTATATATTTTTTTCTTTCAGCTTTTTTATTTGTAAATATTGACTTCTCATTGTTGCTTTGTGCCTGCTAAAATACAGATTCTGTAGGTTCCCTGAAAGTGAATCTTCCATTTTGTTTCCTTAGTAGCAACTTTTATCTTCATATCCTATAAGTTCCATGTTTCTCCAACATAAAAATTATACGTATTTACCTAGCATGTCTGCTTCCAGCTCATGGATACATATTTGTCGATCTTCTCATCACAATTTTTTTTTGAGTTATCACATCCCACTACTATAAATTGACACTATTGCTTGCTTTCTGCATCATCATTTTATCTTTTATGGATTCGGTGATATGTGTGAACAAACAAGAACCACATACCACTTTCTATCCAAAATATTACAAAGTTATGAATGCATCAATAGGAAATGTGATTTGACTAATAAAATGATTGACTAATAAAATGATATACCAGTGTTGATTCCTTTGGTGGTTGCCAGGAAATTCAGGGAAGCAATTAGTGACAACTACAAAGAGGTGATAAGATTTCTATTCAGGGAGATTTGCTTGATTGTACCCACGGCAACCAGAGATTCAGTTAATAATCTAATTTTGAGATACAACTCTCCATTTCCCTATATTTTAGTTGTTTATTTCCTCATTTCTAATTTTCCTATTCTTTAGTAACCAATCATGCAAATTAATTGTTTTTTCGATGTAATCGTGTAAACCATGTTATGGGGCGGCAGAATGGACATTGTACTGAATGAGTGCTCGAGTCTTCTGGGGCATTATCACCTAGTGGCTGACAAAGTAGGCAACATATGCCAATATGCTCGGGGTATAGATGAGTCCTTTGGCCAAGCTGCTATTTTTATCACCTTGGATTGTTAATTTTTGTTCGAGAGACTTCTGTACTTTTACCCTTAATTTTCCTGTTTCCTCTAATTTGCAGAGCCTTCACCTGCAGATGATAGCGTGCTAGATGGAGTGTCGTCCACTATTGCAATGATTTCCAAGTGAAGTTTAGACTCTAGCTAGTAGTTCAATGTTTTGTCAATGCTGTGAGCACTATTTGGATTTGTTGTAAGAGTGAGTGATGGATACATTTCATTGATAATATATATTTTTTTGCAGAAAATTCTATTGTAGAATAATTCTGTTGCATTAATGATTTCATAACATTTTGGTAGTTCGGTATGCTTTTAACTATTGCCACGACAATTAATCATATGGCCACAATCATAAAGAGATGGTACATGTGGATGTTACAACGTTAACGAGTCGTTGCAATGACCTGTACGGATATAGTGATGACTCTTACATTGAGTCATGGTTTGATGCGATATCCTTGAGACATATAGCAACGACTGATACTTCTTTGTGATATCCCTTACACTTATCTCGACGACTCATATGGCATTGCGATACAATGTAAAGATATAGCGACAACGCATAATTTGTTGCAATATACTTTGTGCATGTAGCGACTACTTATATTTCGTTGCGACACCCTTTAAGGATACAGCAACGACTCCTATGTACTTTGATGCGATATCCTTTACGGCTATAGCGACGACTCATATTTCATTGTGATACTGTTTAAAGATATAGCGACGACATATGTTATTGTGATACCCATGAAGGATATAGCGACAACTACTATTCATTGCGATATCCTTCAAGCATATTGCAACACCATAGTCATTATTGCCACCATCATATGTCGTGGCAATATATGGTATTGCTACAAAATTTTGGCGTTGCGAAATTACTTGATAGCAACACCCATACGTGGTTGCAATAAGCACTATAGCAACGACGCCTATTGTTGCAAATACCATTCTTGCAACACTAGTGTTTGTTGCGGGTGCAACCTATTGCCACACCACACGTCGTTGCAACACACCAAAGTAATGGCAATGACTCAAAAAGGTGATGCAATACCCTATTGCAACAATCGCTCTTGCAACACCTCCCAACGCCCTGATTTAGTTGCAATTGCGCGCTATTGCAACCAAAACACCCATATTACAACACTTTTTAGCCGTGGTGCTAGGGTATTTTTCTTGTAGTGTGAGTTACGCGAAGATGATGATGAAATCACTGATGCTGAGCTCAAGGCCCTGTTTGGGGACTCGGACGACGACGGTGATGTCGAGGCCGAAGGTGATGTTGAAGCTCAAGAAGGTGGCGAGGAGATAGAAGATCCTCTGGCCACCAGCGGTGAAGATGGAGATCAGTCTCCTGGCCATGAGGAGGTCCCTGCTGCTGTTACTCAGCCTGCATCTGCAGGTGAGTTGATTTATAACCGTGAAAGGCGTAGTAAGGCTAATCAGGACCGAGATGCTCGTCGATTAGGTCTTGAATATGCTGCAGGCCAAGGACCCAGCCAGCAGTTGCCCGAGCGTCCAAAGCGTAAACGGAACCCCTCAATAGTCATCTCTAGTTCTGACGAAGAGAAGGCGCATGAGGATCTGGGAGATGCTGAACCTTTGCCCGAGAAACTAGCTGACTCGGGAGCCAGAAAGGCTAAGAAGACCAAGGCTCAGGTCCGACATCCTTCCTTAGTTGTTCGAACTTTAAGACAGGTATTACCTTTTTATGTTAGAGGTCACCTTGCTTCCTTGTTCTGCTTAATAATCCAATATAATTCTCACAGGCTAAGGATGTGGTTGAGGGAGAGGACAGCTCCCAAGTTCTAGATGCCAGCATGGTGGAGAGGCATGCAGAAGATGTTGATGCCAATGCTGGGCAAAACATTAATGTGGCTGTTGCCACTCTTGATAAAGAGTTGGCAGTTATTGATGTTCTTGCTAAGGGAGGTGATGACGTCAGGGATAAAGATCCTGATGAGATGGTTACCAAGGAAACTATCTCAGTTCCTGACTCAACCACGCGCCAAATTCCAGCCCCCAGCAAGAGGATAAAGCCATTGAAGAGGATGAGGGTTTCTGACAGGTAAGCCTTTTATGGCAACCTCTATTTTATTCTTTTAGCTGCTAAATTGCTTTAGCTGACTGATCTTGACTTGATCTTTTCACCTGACAGCCTTCCTACTGAAGAAGAGCCAGTGATGACTGCTGAGAAGACTGTTCCCGTAGAGGGGGAATTGGATGTCGAAACGAGCGTGGAGAAGACTGTAGTCACAGAGCCGACACTCGCCCCTGATGATGATGGCCGAGAGAATCCAGAGGAGACCAACCAAGAAGTCGCCAAGTCATCAGCTCTGGTGCTCCATCCTTCTCCATCGCCTGTGGTAGAAGTTCAGATGATGAGCCGAGAAGACCCATTAGTCAACCGGTCTCAAAGCTTAGGCGGCGCCAGCTCTTCTGGGCCTGACATGGAGGTTGAAGATCTTCCTCCTCCTACTATTGAGTTTAATCCAGCATTGTTTGAATTTAAGGAGAGCCAGAAAAGATCTGGGAGCCTCTCTTTCGAATTTGCTGGAGAGAAAGTAGTCATCAACGAGGAGGAGGATGAAAAAGAATTTGACCTATCGGAGAACCAGCTGATCGACTTGATTGACACTCAGCAGGTGAAGTTTTTTGACTTGCCCTTCCTTTTGTACTAGAAAGGAGTCAATGCTTATCGTGTGTGATTTTTGCAGAAAATTATTACTAAAAGCCGAGAGAAGACTAAGTTCTTCAAAGTTTTCAAGTCTGCGGCCGACTCACTCCATGGAGACCTGACTGCTAAGCAGCTGAAGATCCAGGAGCAACAGGAGGAGCTGGCTAGACTGAAGGCTAAGTTGTCAACTGCTCATAAGGAGAGAGCTGAGTTTGAACTTGCCCTCGCAGGTAATGCCTTGGAGCCATTACTTGTCAGGTTTTCTGAGTGTGCGGACTCATCTGACCTGTTTTGTTTTGTAGCTCAACCAAAACTGACCAAGGGTGACCTGGACGAGTTCGAGCTGTTGAGGAGAAATGCCCCTTTGCTGAGAGAGAGCGTGGCCAAGGCAAATCTTGAGCTGAAAACAAAGCTAAGGCCCTGTCGGTAGCTCTCCAAGAAAAGGACGCCCTCAAGGTAGAACTGGACAACTTGAGGACTGACTCGGATCTCCTCCTTACCGAGAAAGAAGAGATTCAAGGTAAAGGTCATGAATAAAGGTCTTTGACCAGTTTCTTATATCTTTGCTGAAAGAATTTGATTTTGCAGGTGAACTAATGACTTTAAAAGGGGAAAACACTTCTCTCATTCAAAGTGCCAAAGCTGTCTGCCAGTTTACTTGGCCAGTGCCTGAAGAAATGCCCGAAGGTCCTCTGCATGCAACGCTGGCGCAAGTCCCTGAAGCACTGAGAGCTCATTGCAAGTCAGTCGCCGAGTATGCTGCTCGTCATTCTTTAGGAGTGGTCAAGTCGCTGTACCCCAAGATTGACTTGGCATCTTGCAAGGAGGGCTATGCCAAGGGCACAACCATTGAACGGGCAAATCAGCTATCAATGGAGGCCGGTAGCTGTGCCGAGGAGTTGGTGAAGGATGTTCCTTTATCGCCATAGTTAGGGCTATTAGGGATTCCTGTAAATAAAACAATGAAGTAGTCATATGTAGGATTGAATGCTGAATATTTTGATGCCACTAAGCTCTTGAGGTGGCCAAGTGATTAATGATTTTTTTTTTGTCGTTAACTGTCCTATGTTTATACACTCTTAGCCGTTCCAGCACTATTAGACCGTGGGTCATCATATGCATAGGAGTTAGCATGGGAGTTTCACAATCAGAGCAGTTGTAACAATTTATGTATGATATGAGATGAGTGTTTGTTAGTCGGAGTTTTCTGTAGACTGTTTTCAGAGACCGGTTGCCTCCTTATGTTTATGCACTCTCCATTGGAGTTTCACAATCAGGATGGGCAAGGCTTACTTAGTCATTCAGAAGAGATCCGAGACATATACTCATGTATTGATTAGCCCCCTGGCTCTGTTATGTCTAAGGTAGTTGGTCATAACAGAGTCAAAGATGAAGTAAACAAAAAGGGATTTCATTTTATTCATATGAGGCACAAATAATGCTGTTTGTACAAGTATGAGTTGCAAAAAAGCATTAAACAAAGAAGCGACGTACCTGATTAATGTTGTGTGTATGTGGGAGGAGATGCCCATTCTCTCGGCGCAGTTTGTACGATCCAGGCCGAGAGACTTCGTGCACGATGAAAGGTCCTTCCCAAACCGGTGATAGCTTGTGTCGGCCTTCGGTAGACTGGATCTTCTTGAGAACGAGGTCACCTACTGAAAAGGCGCGATGTCGGACTCGGCGTTGGTGATAACGTCTCAGCTTCTGAAGGTATACCGCGGACCTTCGAGACGCATTTTCTCGCAGCTCTTCTAGTTGGTCAACGGATTGAGTCAGCTGCTCGTCGGATGGCTCCTCTCGATAGTTGGTTACTCGGGGAGATCCAAATTCGAGTTCAGAGGGCAGAACTGCTTCTGCTCCGTAGACCAGGAAGAAAGGCGACTGTCCCATAGGACGGGTAGGAGTGGTTCTGAGTGCCCACAATACCGCTGGGAGCTCTTGAACCCATCTGGAAGCATGAGACTTAAGTCGGTTGTACAAGCGAGGTTTTAGTCCTTGCAAGACCATACCATTGGCTCGTTCAACTTGCCCGTTGCTTTCAGGATGGTAAGTGGAGGCGTGGCACAATTTGATGCCGACGTCCTCACAGAACGCATCAAACTCTTTATTCTTGAAATTGGTGCCATTGTCGGTGATGATCCTGTTGGGAACGCCAAACCGGAACACTATGTCTCTGACAAAGTCGATTGTCCGGGAGGCGCTTAGGTCACGTATTGGCACTGCTTCGATCCACTTGGTGAACTTGTCCACCATGACTAAGAGGTGAGTGAATCCACCTTGAGCCCTTTTCATAGGCCCAACCATGTCAAGCCCCCAGACCGCAAAAGGCCAGGTGGGAGGTATGGTTTGTAGTGCTTGTGCCGGCATGTGTATTTGCCGTGCGTAAAACTGACAGCCTGTACATTTTTGAACAAGGCTGGTGGCGTCGGAGACTGCTGTTGGCCAATAGAATCCTTGCCGATAACCTTTGCCAACTATGGTGCGAGATGCTGCGTGGTTACCGCATACGCCCGAGTGCATATCCTGGAGAAGTTGTTGGCCATCCTTCCGAGTAATGCACTTCATGTAGATACCGAGTCCTTCGACATCTCTTCTGTCGGCGCTTTTTTGGAACAACTCGCCGTTGATGACTTTATACTCCTTGCTTTTTCTGAAGAGAGGTTCATACTCCTCCTTTTTGCTAGGGAGTTTTCCGTGTTGGATAAAGTCAAGGAACGGGAGTCGCCAGTCTTCTTCTTCCGGGTTCTCGGGGATGTCTACAGCCATGGCTTCCGCATCAGGCTGTGGTTGCAGCGGCTCCTTTGGTGGAGCTTCCGAATCTTTCTTGATAGAGGAGGCGGTAATGACTTCCATGAAGACTCCTGGGGGGACAGGTTCCCGGCCGGAGCCTATGTTGGCTAGTCGGTCTGCCTTTTTGTTATGATCTCGGTGGACATGCACGTAATCATGTCCTTCGAACTTGTCCTCAAATTTGTTGACCGCTTGGACGTAAGCTATCATGTCCTGGTGAACACAAGACCAGTGTTTCTTCAACTGGTTGATGACCAGGAGAGAATCGCCCCGTACCTCGAGATGTTGGATGCCGAGTGATGCAGCTATTCGTAGGCCATGCAAGACAGCTTCATACTCGGCGGCGTTATTTGAGACTTTAAAACGTAGTTGCAGGGCATAACTCAACTCATCTCCACTAGGGGAGATTAGTAGGATGCCTGCTCCACCGCCTGAGAGTTGCAACGAGCCGTCGAAATACATGACCGACTCTTCAATCTTCTCGGGCTTGGGAGGAACCTGGGTTTCAGTGTACTCGGCTACAAAGTCGGCGAGAGCTTTCCCTTTTATAGCCGTTTGAGGCTTAAATGAAAGTTCATAGGTGCTTAGCTCAATGGCCCACTTTGCAATTTTGCCGGTCGACTGTTTATTCTTGAGAACATCCCCGATGCCATGAGAGGTTATCATGGTAATTGGGTGATCTTGGAAATAGTGGATTAGTTTTAGGGAGGCCATCAGCAACCCGTAGGTGATCTTGTGGATGTGCGAGTACCTGACCTTTGAATCGAACAGGACTTCGCTGACAAAATATACCGGCCTCTGAACTTTCTAAACTTGGCCGGCTTCTTCTCTTTCTACGACGAGGGCGGCGCTGACTACATGAGTTGTCGCTGCGACGTAGAGGAGAAGAGGCTCGTGTGGGTCCGGAGGGACTAAGGTCGGAGGTGAACTCAGAAACTCTTTTAACTGGACAAAAGCGTTCTGAGCTTCCTCGTCCCATGCGAACTTGTCTTGTTTTTTGAGGAGTTTGAAGAACGGGAGTCCTTTTTCGCCGAGTCGTGATATGAAACGGCTCAGAGCCGCCATGCACCCTGACAACTTCTGGACATCACGCTGGCACTCTGGGACCGGCATCTTCAGTATTGCTTCGACTTTCTCGGGATTAGCCTCGATGCCACGATGGGTGAGGATATAGCCGAGTAATTTGCCGGATGGAACACCGAAGACGCACTTGTCGGGATTGAGCTTCATTTTGAATTCTCGCATGCATTCAAATATGGCTCGAATATCTTCGATAAGGTCATCTTTGTTCTTAGTCTTGATGACCACATCGTCGATATATGCCTCGACTTTGCGCTGCTCAAGAAGACGGGCCAGGCACTTCTGGATGCAACGTTGATATGTGGCTGCCGCATTCTTGAGGCCGAAAGGCATTGTTAGATAACAATAAGCGCCAAAGGGAGTTATAAAGGACTTTTTGAGACAATCCTCCTCTTTGAGTCGGATTTGGTGGTAGCCAGAGTAGCAATCAAGGAAACTCAATAATTGACATCCAGCAGTGGAGTCTACAACTTGATCTATTCTAGGGAGCCCAAAAGGATCTTTTGGGCAAAACCTATTGAGATCTGTGTAATCAACACACATGCGCCATTTGGAAGCCTTCTTTGAAGGGACCGAGTTATCCGCATTGTTGGCGTCTTCTTCAAGGCTGAGCATTGCCTTGCCGAGTTCTGCCTCTTGGGTTGCCGCGAGCTGAAGTGACTCGGCTTCACAAGCATAGGAAATCTTAACATCAGAGCGGAGGGTAATGACTCCTTTTGGAGCTGGCATCTTCAGAACTAGGTAAGTATAGTTCGGAATAGCCATGAACCAGGCGAAAGCTGGCCTGCCAATGATGGCGTGGTAGGCTGACTCAAAGTCAGCTACTTGGAAGCAGATGTATTCTTTCCTGTAGTTGTCGGGATTGCCGAACTGAACAGGGAGAGTAATCTGTCCGAGTGGTAGGGCTGAGGTGCCCGGAATGATCCCATGGAAGGGGGAGTTACTCGGCTGGATACTTGACCTTGGGATTTTCATATCGTCAAGCGTTTTGACAAATAGGATGTCAAGAGCACTCCCTCCATCTATGAAAACTTTACTCAGCTGAACGCCATCGATGATTGGGGAAAGGATCAAAGGATATCTGCCCGGCTTGGGGATGTAGTCTGGGTGATCTCGTCGATCAAAGGTGATAGGTACTTCGGACCACCGTAGATAATGAGGTGCATCAACCGAGATCGTGTTAACGGCTCGGCTGGTGAGCTTCTGCTTGCGTTTGGACTCATATGCGTCCGGACCACCAAAGATGTGGAGGCATTGCTTAGGTTCTTGGTAACCATCTTGGTCATCTTCATCCTCAGCCTTTGGGTCTGCCTCGGCTTTCTTGTTGGTGTAGGTCATGAGCCCCTTGAGCTTCATGCAGTCGCGGAGTTTGTGAGAACTCTTTGGGCCGCCATGAAAGATGCAAGGCTTGTCGAGGAATTGCTCGTAATTGGTGGGTTCTCAGGGCCCACGCTGCTTCTGAAACCGGGACTTGTCGGCTACTGCGACTAGATCGTCGCCCTTGCGCTTCTTGTCCTTCGAACCTGATCCTTCAGGTTTGTCCGACTTGTTCTTGCCATCTTGGCGTCTGCGGTAGGAGTCTTTGTCGCGCTCAGCGCATAACTCATTCCCCGCAGCGTATGAGTCGGCTAAGGCCAGAATCTCTCTGACAGAGCCGGGATAGCCTTGACCCATCTTGTGGAGTAAAGGTTGATCGGTGCAACCGTCGATAAAGGCCGAGATGACCTCTGTCTCGGTAATGCTTGGTATCTCGTTCTTCTTCTGTGAAAAACGCTGGATGAAGTCCCGAAGGGACTCGCCCTCCTTTTGTTTGATCATCTTGAGATCTCTGCTTTTGGCGGGTCTTTGTGCCGTTGGCTTGTAAGTATCAATGACTGTGTGGCGGAGCTCGTCCCAGGAGTTGATAGACCCGGGTGGCAAGTTAGCTAGCCAACGTCTTAACGGTGGAGCTAGCATGATGGGAAGGTAGCAGGCCATGACAGCTTTGTTGCCGCCAGCAATGTGAACGGCGAGAGAGTAGATATTCAACCACTCGGCCGGATCCCCTTTTCCATCGTACTTCTCAACACCTGGCAAACGCATTGACTCGGGGAATCGTGCCGAGTTGCGGAGCCGTCGGGTGAGAGCTTGTAGTCCGTCGATGTCGGCTGAGTCATCATCCGAGTGACGGTCGTTGTGTCGGGGAGAGCCGCTACGGCGTGGAGGTGTGTTTCGGCGTTCATCGTCGCGACGGCGCCTGTCATGGTCATGGTCGCGGTGTTGACGATGACCGTCATGGTAACGATCGTCGTCACCGCGTCTTCTCTCCTGATTGAGGTCCTCTTGGTTGCGGCCGTTTCTGCGCTGGCCATCTTCTCGGTGATCTTCTCGGCGTCGGTCGTCCCGATGTCTGTCGTCATCACGACGCCGGGCGTCACGGTGGTCATTGTCGCGATCCCGCTCTTCTTCTTGTCGGCGGTACTCTCGCCGTGGGACCTCTCGAGGAGGCGTGTCCCGAGGTGGAGTTCTCCTTGGTGGCGATCGCGCTGGCGGGGTTGGTGACCGGTCAGGGGAGCGACGTCGCGGCGAGCGGGATCGTCTGGGTGATCGTCGTCCGGGTGACCGTCCGATGCCGAAGCGATCATAGTCATCCTGTCGTTCACGTTCTCGATCTTCTGACCTTTGGCAGCGTATGGCGTTGATATCTCGGCGAGCATCAAACCCAGGTCGAGCTATCACCTGGCGGTGAAGATTCTGCTGGGGAGGTGCTTCCGCGGCTGCCGGAGTTCGTTGCCGGTTGTCACTCGGATTTTCCAGGAGCCTGCGCCTTCTATTGGACGATGATGAGCTGGGGGCCCGAGAAGGAGTTTGACTCCTCAGGAGGGTGGCAGCTTCGGCGTAACACTTAGCCTTGTCGAGCAGAGGCGTGATGGCTACTGGCGAGAAGTTTGGGTCGTTTATGGCCGCCTCGACTTGGTCAAGTATGGTCCTGTTGGCAACCATGTTCTGCTCCGGTGTCCGAAAGGCTTGATGACCGTTGACGTCAACGAAAAGTGAACGTTGGAGATCACGAGATCTGCCATTGTTCCTTCTTCTAGGAGAACGAGAGTAGTCATCAGGATTTTCGTCTTCTTCAGGTATCGTGCCAAGGGCACCTTGATTATTCAGTCGGGATTGGTGAGCCCGAGCTGCGGCTGCAGCAGAGGACTCAGCGTTCATTACTGTTAGGGCCGCCGCGGCTGCTTCATCAGCTGCCGTCGTGGCTGCTGGGGCAGGAGTGACGGTGTTTGCTGCCGGTGGTGGTCCTCCAGGCGGGGGTCCGGGTAAGTTGGCCATGTTGCCGTCTTGAGCGGTCAGATCGCCTATTACAGCAAAGCACTCATACGGCATGGGCGAGGATGAGCTGTCCGAGCTGTAGCCCGCATTGGTCGCTTGATCTGTCGGCTCATACATGGAATCCCAAATTGAAGTATCATAGGTGTCCATGTGATCTTCCCGGATGCAAGCAACCAGGTTGAAAGACATGTCTCCCTCTGATGCTAGTAGATCCTGCACGTCTTCCCGGAGAAAAGTATCAGGAGAATTACGTAAACCGAAGGGAAACATACTATAGCGCTGAGCCGGATAGTAAGTCAAGCTTGGCCAGTTGGATCTGAAGCGGATGTTCTCCAGAGCAGATCTTATCTCGGCTGCCGAGTAGTCCGAGTAGGACTCGATCTGAAGCCTGGAGAAGCCGGACTCTAACTCGGAAAGAGAAGAGTCCGACTCGATTTCGACCCCGGTAGTCGGCGAGTTGACGGGGACGAGGTTGCCGATGTTGTCGGCGACGAACTCCAAGCTCCCGAAGCTGAGCCGAGCGCCTGGAGCGAAGTTGTTGATGAAGCGATCCATCGTACTCGACGAAGAGGATCCCGACGCACCCCCTACCTGGCGCGCCACTGTCAGGTTATAGGACCTCGATAGATTTGTTATGGGGGCGAAGGAACCAAGAATACGATGGTGAGCACGAGACAAGGAGTTTAGACAGATTCGGGCCTCCCGGAGGATAAAAACCCTACGTCCTGTATGTCGTGGTATTGATTGTCTATGTTTGAGAAAGGATCCCTGCCCGCCTTATATAGCCGGGGGTACAGGGTTACATGAAAAGAGTCTTAGTCGGTTACATCATGGAAATACTTGGAGTACAAGGCAAGAAGCCTTTCCTACATCCAGCCGAGTAGTAGAACCTTCCATCTTGTATCGTGGGCTACTCGGTTTCTTCTGGGCTGGTCCGACTACCCTTGTCAGGTTACTCGGCCCTTTGGACTTGAGGGTACCCGGGGGTCATGGTAACGACACAAATCAAGGTATTTTTTTTTCAATCTTATCCTCCATTTCACTTATCTGGATGCCCTGCCCCATCCATCTTCCACATTCCCGACTGTTTAAGATGCCTTGCCTGTGCATCTTCCACATCCTCCAACCCCCAGCAAGCCAGAAGCCTCTCCTTCTCGACGTCCACGACTTGCTCCACCAAATACCCCACCGAGAGATTGTTTGAGAGTGAGGACAACCATGCTGTCCAACTGCTCTCTTATCAGCGTAGTGACGTAGTATGAGCGGCAAGAGCAGCTGCTCTCGACATCCACTTCTCTGTACATCAATCTGAATCAGGCTTCTCCAATTTTGCATTCTTGATACCACTCACCTGAGAGACAGGGAGTACTGCAGTCAGCACCTCTCCTGTAATCACATGGTCAACAACCCTACTAGCTAGAATAGTACTACCTCCGTTCCACAATGTAAGCATTTGTTGACTTTTCAGCATCACGTTTGACCCTTTGTCTTATTTAAATTTTTGTATAAAAATATAAAATAAATAAATCACACTTAAAGTATGTCTAATGATAAAACAAATTGTAACAAAATAAATAATATTTTTATAACTTTTTTGAATAAGACGAAGGGTCAAACGTAATGCTGAAAAGTCAACAAATGCTTACATTTTGGAACGGAATGAGTACTATTCTACCAAAGACATTCAGTAACTAAGCTAAATTAAGAGATTGATATTGTGTTTAATTATCTTATCATCATTGTTGCAAATGACCCTTATTCATGAGTTGCCTAAGGGCACCCACAACGCCATTAATTAGGCCGTCTGTAAGTAGCCACATCAGCCTAATTATTTTGAGGGGTGTGTTTTCCCGTTCATGACCTCTTCCATGTCCCCCATTTCAGGCGGAGATGTCGTCCTCTCCTTTCTTGTTTCTTTAGAGGTGTTTGCCTCGTCCGACGCTATCCCTCCTGTGGAGCTTCTTCCCCGGGTCGAGCCCCCGACCCGGGTTTCTTCCAAGGCCATGGGCATCGCTTCAGACGGCACGGGCGGTGAGGAGGCCGTTCGAAGCCGAGGCAAGTTTTCTTCGGGGAGCCGTTCCTTCCTGTCGGAAGGCGAGGCGATCCAAACCTGGAGTCGCAACCGACGTTACTAGGAGCAGCGGCGCCCGTTTCGGTCACCCTCGAGGTCGAGTCCTGTGCAACCCAAGCCCTTGTTCCTCCATATTGTGAAAGAATGAAGGCCGGATCAGGAATCGCACCCGAGGTGACCGTCATGGGGTCGGCTCCGTCCTCGGGACGAGGGGCCGTCTGTGAGCAGCGGAAGGGACCAGCCCTTCGACTTCCGCGAGCTGGTGGTGGTCTCCGTGGCGCGTCCTCCCGAGAGCGAATTTGTTTGTAATTTGTAAGGGGGGATCTCCTCCGAGCCACCTTCGGGTGGTCGTGGGTTGTCGTTTCGATTTGTGCTACGTGAGAATAAAGGTTCCCCTCTTACGTTCCGAGGCCACGCTGTTGGCCTGATTTGCGAATGCGAGCCCCCGAGCCCCCGTTCGTTACGGGGTCCGACCGAGGGTCGTTCCGTCTTTTGTTCGACTTCCCCCACGTACCACTGCGTTGTGATAGGGGTGCTGAGCCGTCCCGTCCGTTCCTCGATGGTCCGACGGCGGGTGCCCGGATGAGTTGTTAGCGGGTGAGTTCGAGTGAAACCCTGGCTTGCCCTTAGCGGGGATCCAATTGAGACCAGCTGGGGTCGACTTCATATGATCTGTGGGGTCGGTCCAACTAGTTCCCGAGTCCTTTCGTTCGGACTCGGGGGCTTCGCAGCCTCCCCTTGATGGGAAAACCTTGGTCCGACTCTCCATCAGGACTCCGACGCTACCGTCAAAGGCCTGTGACACTTCGCGCGTCGGGGTACTGGCCGCTGGGACCCCTCTTTGGTTGCCCCTCACTCTCGTTTGCCCAGAGCGGCTGTCGAACCCTTCGCGGGCCAGCCTTCGCACTCTTGGGCCGGAAATGGGCCGTCGGGGCGTTTTCAGCCCCTAGCCAACGTTACATGTGAACCCATCCGGCTTTCCTGACCGGTTGGGCCCGTGACGCCTCCTGGGGGCCGAAGGGACACCCCTGATCGTCCTGCTAGGACGGGCGCGAATCTTGGGGCGCCGGTTCGGTGCTGTGTGGATTGCCCTGGCTTCTGCGGGAAGGAAGAAAACGAACAAGACAACAAAACACGGCGCACGAGGCGGGAATTTGAAGAGACGCGACGGGTCGGGCGACGCCGCGGTGGTTCAGAGGCTATAATTGAGAGCGGCCGTACCTGGGGATGCGCCTTCTCGCCCGGCTATGCCCGATGGAAGACGTTCACCCAAGCGCCGAGCGCCTCCTAGAGGTGTACAAGGAGGAGTTCCTTCCGCGCCGCGCCGGCTGAAGAAGAAGGGTGAAGAGTGGTTAGATTAGGTCGAGCCCCCGAGGGCCTTTCATTTTTTTTTAGTTTTTGTCGAAGAGAAAACATTAAGTATGTAATAAGGAACGCGTGTTTAAGTTAATGTTTCATTTTTTATCCCTTATTTGCGCCGCGATCCGACCTTTTCGACTTCGAGCGTTCGGATTTTGGCTTAGAGCGTGCACTGCTGGTTTAGGCCATCCTTAGCCGCTGGAGCGTCAGGTGCCTTTGAACCGGGCAGTGGGACCCGGAACCGCGATCTGCTGCCCGTTGTCTTGAAGTAACGGCGAGTGCAACTGAGGGTCGGAGCGTGAGTCCTTGGTACAGGTCGTTGGACGTGATTCCCGGCAGAATTGCGTTGTTTTCGCCGGGACGTCACTGCCCTGTACTCGGGACGCACGTGGTGTTGTCACCGCACCCGCCGGGTGTAGCCCCCGAGTGGGGGCTATACCTAGCGGCTGCTCCAGATGTGAATTACGAGAAGAAAGAAACGCATGTTCATTTTTGCGGAACAAAAAAGGACACGAGGAAGATCTTAAGGGTAGAAGCGACGTAGCTGTTCGATGTTCCACGCGTTCTTGATTTGCTATCCTTCTGAGTCCATCAGCTTGTACATTCCGGGTTGGAGTATCTCGGAGACGATGAAAAGTCCCTCCTAAGGTGGCGACAGCTTGTGACGGTCCTTGTTGGTCTGCACCAGTCGGAGGACGAGGTCGCCCACGTTGAAGGCTCGTCCGCGGACTCGTCGTCCGTGGTATTGTCGCAGTGCCTACTGGCACTTTGTCGCATGTAAGAGGGCAACCTCGCGATCCTCATCGATCTGATCGAGTGCATCCTCGAGGAACGCCTGCTATTCTCCTCCTTGTAGGCTTGGACTCTCGGATCTCCATACTCGAGGTCGGTTGGCAATACTGCCTCTGCTCCGTATATCATGAAGAAGGGGGGTGTGACCAGTCGCACGGCTCGGGGTTGTTCACAGACTCCAAAGCACTGAGGCTAATTTGGCCAGGATGTCGGCGGCCTCGTTCTGCTGTCGTGGCAGATGTGCAATTTCAAAGACGTCGAACTTTTCCTCGAGGCGCCGGACCTCGACACAGTACGCGGCCATCTTGGGGTTAACACAATTCGACTCGTTCCGGACCTGGTCCACAACGAGCTGTGAATCCCCGAAGACTTCCAACCTCTTGACGCCGAGCTCGATCGCGGCCTTGACTCCATTGACCAAGGCTTCGTACTCGGCGACGTTGTGCGATGCGGGGAAATTGAGTCGGACGGCGTACCTCATCTGAACCTTGAGCGGTGAGACGAGCACCCATCCTCCTCCGGCCCCTTTCTTCGTGAGTGAACCGTCGAAGTACATCTTCCAGCACTCCCGCTCGACGGGGGCGGGAGGGAGCTGGACCTCGGTCCACTCGGCGATGAACTCTGGGAGTGCATGCGACTTGATCGCTGTTTGGGGCATGAACTCGAGGTCTTGCCCCATGAGCTCGATCGCCCACTCTGCAATCTAGTTCGACGACTCCTTGTTCCTTAAGACCTCGCCGAGAGGGAAGGAGGTGACGACAGCCACGTGATGGGCGTCGAAGTAGTGTCACAGCTTGCGCCTGGTGACGACGACTGCGTAGATCATCTTCTGGATCTGAGTCCAGCGTGTCTTGGTGTCGGACAGGACCTCGCTTATGAAATACACCGGTCGTTGCACTTTGAGGATACCAAGCCCACCTTTCATTTGTATTGAAGTGCATCTCTATAGGGTAGTCCGCACGGATCTATCGATAGGCAGCATGTGTATCCACCTAAGTATATATATAAGGTCGTTTAAAAATCGAATCAGTTCAAATATTTAAGCTTGCAACATCAGCAGGCAGATCGCAGAGGCGTGCAGGACAACATAGCCTCCAATCCCCTAAGAATCAAAAGTGCAATGGAGGCTCGATCCTTGTCGACTGAGGAGGTGCAAAGTGATCAACATGAGATTCAAGGGACAGCGTTGGGCACCCAGTCATACTGGGACACCGATGACGATGACAACGATCACGGTATAGCTAAACCACATGCTTACAAATTTATCCTAATATCAATTCCTTTGTCATTACTTCTTCTAATGGTTGTTTCTAGTGTTCACTTTACTTTTATGGTGGGTGATCAGGACCAAGACCGCATGAACTCTATGGTACTTTTACGTGGATGGTCAACAATTTCTCCCAGCTGAAGACCGAGACGCGGAGTGATCCAGTTGATATTGGTGGCTGCAAATGGTACAGTCATTAAATTACTACTTGCTGGGTAGCATTGAATTTATATATTCGTTTGGATGTTTCAAACACTATATATCAATCATTTTAATTGCACCAACTATTCATGCGAAACTTGGAACATATATGACCATATAGATTAGAAGACATTAAAAAAAAGTACTGCTTATGTAGAGGTTGCACTTAGCAGCTTGAAGACGGCTGGAAATGGAGTCAGCGCTTGACATCATGTTTATTCACCCATCCATCTTAATTTTTGATCTAGAATTCTTGATCGTCAGTTGCGAACATGATGATAGTATGGTAGTAAGACATCCTATTGTAAGGCTACAAAGAAAGGCTCAAAATCTTGTACTTTGTCCCTAGACATCCCATGGTACTAATACATCTTTCTTCTACTTAGCATATTAATCAAAGCAAAATTGATTAGAACGTTTTTTTGAGAGAATTGGAGGGGAAGATCCCCAACAGATTATAATATATTAGAAATAAAAACAGAGTTATTGTTACAAAAGTGAAAAAAGGTAAAAAGAATAAAAACAAAACTAAGAGAGCTATCTGTTGTTGTCTAGCCATTCCTGAAGCTGTAACTTGTGCCTTGGCTTGGTCCTATGGATAACCATGGACAATTCATGAATAAATTTCTGCCTGCAATTTATAACAGTTGGATCCTTTCCATTGAAAATCCACTCATTTCTTGTAGTCCAGATGTTCCAGCTCATAAGAATAATGATATCCATATAAAATGGTACAGCCAGCTTTCTTTTCAGGGTTTTGACAATTTGGCAAATTCTGAGATGATGCAGGACTATCATTCCAATAGAAGCCCAACATGCCTTCGCAAAATTGCATCTGATGAATAAATGTTTTAGTGTTTCTTCTTTTTGCCGGAGACATAGTTCACATGTATAAGATTCAAGAGCCATATGCTTCCTCCTTTAGTAACCCCCTTGTATTGAGCCTGTCCTTCAATAATAACCAGAAGAAAAAAAACCATATGCTTGGGTTGACATGATGATCTCCACAACCATTTAAATGCTGGGTGTACTGGAATATATATGCCTCATCAAATGTTTGTATACCTTTGTCGAAGAGTATATACCATTGCCCCATATGTAAATCCAGATATCATTACCATCTTGCAGGTGCATTCCTTGTATTAGATTTTCTAGTTGTTGTAACTGCTCATATGCTTGTGTTGATAGTGGCAGATTGAACAAAGTATACATGTACGCTGGACATTAATTGCCTCTTCCATTGTAGATGTTCTGTTTTCTAGCAAAGGAGAAGAGTTCCGGATACTCTAAACGTGGGATAAGTTGGCCCAACCATCATGCCACAATTGATTAGAACGTTACTTTTGCTTGATGATATTCAACTCAAACTCGTAGTACTTCTGCTTGAGGATTTGTTAGATCTTTTTGCATAATGACCTTCTAGTTCATATGCATTTACAGTCTTATAGATCAAAAACAATCATATTTGAGGGTTTCTGAGATCACTCTGTTATTCTCAGGTGTCTCTTACTTTATCCACTAGGACTCCATGCCTCTGGCAACTTATCTATCTTTCTCTGTATTGCCAACCATGATAAACTGCTCCCAGGTGGACAAAAATAGCTTGTATGCATATGTTCTGTTGGCTCGGATGAGATCTCTTTGCACAATTGAATTTGTGATTGCCCACATTTCCTTCTTTTCAGGATGGAGCCATTATGCACAATTTACACTATCTTTACTTAATAGTGATACTACAAAATCGAAATTTTCAGGTGAGCTTTATGCAAAAGACTATCATGTTCCACTGATAACTTGAATAAAAATACCAGCCATTTCGATTTCTCCATGTGGAATCTTAACAGAAGCGTTGATTCAATTTCAGATATACTGCATCGATTTTGGATGAAAGAACCTGACTGGGGTTGGAGAAAATATATTGAGCTGTCAAAGTTACATAATGGTTTTGTAAACGATGATGTTCTTACCATCAGAGCTCAAATTCAATTCATTAGGTATTGTATATCTAGTATAGGTCTGCATCCTCGATCCGAAAATCACGGACACCCCCGCGTCGCCACCACAGGCGACATGGGCGGCGATCTGCCGCGCCACCGCCGTTCGTCCTCCTCCCACTCCCTTCCCCTGCCGCTGTCAGAGCCCAAGGCCGGCACAACCCGGCCGACGGCGAGGACGACGGCGGCGGGGCCTTGTTCAGCGAGACGGCGGCTGAATCGCCGCATGCAGCAGCTCATCGTCTAGCGTGGCCTCGGCATTGGTGGACGAATACCATGTGCGCGCGTGCGGCCAGCAGCGTCGCATGTTGTCGATGGAGGCCGTATCATGCGACCTTGAAGGGGGCGGCAGCTCGGCGGCGCACCATGCGGTTGAGATGGCGGCCGCGCGTTGAGGCTGGAATCGGAGAGCACAGCATATGGTCCATATGGTGGGTGTCGGGCCGTAGAGATTTGGCCATCGTTGATGGCGCGCTGACCTCCGTTTGGACGGCGGCGCTGATGAGGACCCCGTTCCTCAAGATGACGACGACACGGCTACAATGGAGACCACGGCAGCAAGGTGCTGGCCGCGCCATTGGATCAGTCTGTGATGGCAATTTGGCCTCGGTCACCTGATCTTCACAGTGGCACCGCCAAGGATGCCATCCCTTGGAAGAGCCAGGATTCTGGGCAACCGATCAAGTACCTTTGGGTTTGCTTCATTGATTGTGGATGCAGAAATTGCTGTGCTATTCGGGCTTGCATTTGATTCAGCAGGACCTTTCATCTTGTACTAGTGCCTAAGTAGCAATTTGGTGTCAAGTGGGGGTGGGCAATCGGGTTTACCTGACATTTCGGGTCGGGTAGCTCGGGTTTTCAGAATTGACACACGATATAAGCCCGAAAGAAGGAGAAACCCGAAAATTCGGGTACCCGACATTTCGGGTTTGGGTTCAGGTACTCCCGAATCACCCGAGGTGTTGATGACTCGGCGGCAGGCGGGGCGCCGTCGCGAAGCGAGGAACGGGCACGAGGAGCAATGCCGGTAGTACGGCGCGAGAACGCCGGCCTACACCGCTCGCTGGAGCCGGCTGTGGGAAGCCAAGATCAAACATCAGGCTTGCCGCGCCGATGGAGAAGAAGCCGCCGAATCCACGACGTCCCACCTCAATCCTGCACCATCTCGATCTGCGCCGCCGGGATGGAGGGAGCTCGCCGGGAAGAAGAGAAGCGGGGCGACGCTGAGGGGCGAGGCTGGCTGAGGCGCGGCTTGGGGCGACATCGAGAAGAGCGACACGAAGAGAAGGGCTGCCGCTGCTGTTGGCCATCGATAGACTAGCCTGGTTATGTTTCAACGTGATTTTGTGGGCTTGCGGCTTGGCTGGGAGCCTAATAAGGATTTGGGCTGGGCTGAAAGTGGAAACATGTTTGATGGGCTGCTTATGTTCGGGTACATCGGGCTAATCGGGTACCGGGACTCAAAACCCGAAATACCCAAACTAAATTCGGGTTTTCACATATAGCACCCGAAATTGCACCCGATTTTTCGGGTTTCGGGCTGTTTAGGTTCAGGGTCGGGTTTTCTCAGGTTCGGGCTTCGGGCTCAGGTTTTGTTCCCAGGCCTAGTGTCAAGTGTTTGTCTCGGGTGTTGATGTGAATGTAACAGTTTTGGTGAAGTTTGTGGTAGTAATGATCTGTGGTGGCTAGATTTCACTTGTTCAGAAGAGGCCATCAGAGCCATGGGCATGGCTGTTCATCAACTTTGCTGTTTTGCTGTCATTTTCATGTCAAGAGTATCGGCTCTGGTGCCTTGTGCACAACGAAGCAAGGATTCTTGAGTTCATCTGCAAGGATCGTTAGAAGATGGTGCAGCGAAAGCGTCGCGTGGAGCGCGAGGAGGTGCTTCATCTCCACACAATCTGATGTTTCTTGTGGTGCATGACTTCAGTGCAGCGAAAACGTCGCGCGTGGTGCGCGGAGAGGCGTCAAGCCTCCGCACAACCTTGCCACCAGAGTTTCGGGTTTAAATTAGCAAGTGTTATTTAAGTGGCGACAATAGCTTCATTGAGGATTTGTGGCCACAACAACAAAGTAATTGACACCATAGGCTTTCGTTTTAGGTGCTGTGCTAGATTATAGATGTTTTCTTAGGTGTTTTTAGGCCGATTTGTATTGGCTCACCTTGGTGTTTGACATGTAAAGGCTAAATGTACCCTAGTTGTGCAGAGGCCTGAACATTATTTCACCTCGAAATAAAAGTTTCCTTTATCTAAATATCTCAATTATCCATATCCTTCTACATTCTCTTAGAGTCGGGTATCTACAATTATTTTTTCTTTGCCCAATCAGCCAAGCTGCTAATGCATGAGGTATTTAATTTTCCAGGGAGATGACTGATCGTCCGTTTCGCTGTCTCGATAGATTGTGATGAGGACATCCTCCACTATTACCCGCTGGCAAAGACGCAACAGGTAAATGGGCCAAAGACCCAGTTGTAGTCGGGCGGCGACCGTGTGAGCCACTGAATAATCCCAATTTACTTAGCTTGGGAGGAGGAAGCGACCTTAAAAAGGAGAGCCACCCTTCTCCTATTGGACTAGTCTTTTGGGGTGATTGGGCCTTTCCCCGAGGGGAGCGTCGGAGTACGGTGCTAAGGTTGTCGAGGTTCAGGTCGGACTCCTAAGGCCGGATCGATGTGTCGTATTCTCGGCTGTCGGTGCTAAGATTGCGGGATTCGGGGAATCCGGATCGGTGTGTCGGGCTTTTCATCGAACCCCACCTGGGCCGGACTCATCATTTGGTATCATAGTTGGGCCCTTGTTAAGAAGGGGAGAATGATGAGGACATCCTCCACTATTACCCGCTGGCAAAGACGTAACAAGTAAATAGGCCAAAGGCCCAGTTGTAGTCGGGCGGCGACCGTGTGAGCCTTTGAATAATCCCACCTTGCTTAGCTTGGGAGGAGGAAGCCACCTTAAAAGAGAGAGCCACCCTTCCCCTATTGGACTAGTCTTTTGGGGTTTGGGCCTTTCCACGAGGGGTGCGCAGGAGCACAGTGTTAAGGTTGCCGAGGTTCAGGTCGGACTCCTGAGGCCGGATTGGTGTGTCATATTCTCGGCTGTCGGTGCTAAGATTGCGGGATTCAGGGAATCCGGATCGGTGTGTCGGGCTTTTCATCCAACCTCACCTGGGCCGGACTCATCAGATTGTACCGAAGGGAACTTGTGAGGGTGTATTTGACTAATCTTGAGGCAATCGTTCGACGATTCACAGAGGAAATAGCAAGAAAGCTTAGAAAGTTGCTTGATGATAAAACAACATGGTTGAGGTTAGGTTAATTTACTCTATCCTAAATTAATAATGGTTTTGGTATGAAGGACTTTGCCAAAAATAATGAACCTTTTCATTGTGTACATGTCTTTTAAATGGGCTGTATCATTTCCAAAAACTGAGAGAGTATATCAGTGATTTAAGATATTACTTCAGATAATGTATTTTGTCCCCAACAGTTTCATACAAATGTAATCATACGTCCTGACATGCACTAACCATTAATTATGTTCTGGCAAAATTGCAGCCTCATTACATTTTGGCAAGATACTAAATCAAAGCATGAGACGAAACCTATCGAGGGAAAACGCTGGCATTATACTGAGAATTCTCGTGAAACACTTCTCTGTGGAGAAGGAGCTCACATCAACCTTAATGATGGACTCTCTCTATGCTGGGCTGAAGATCCTTAAACAGCAGGGCAGAAACAAAGAGGAGATGGCTATGGTTATTTTCGACCAGGATGATGACATGTTTAGTTTGGCTTATGATGGGATCTTTTTCCTTTAAAAGGCTGCATTGTTCAATCTTGAGTCACAGCAATCAATTTTGCCATCGAAGAATGATACAAGTTCAGAAAGGTTCTCCAAGGTATGTCAATTTCTCCTTGATTTCTTTGTTATATATTGTGGGTGATTTTATATAGTATTTCTAGGCTATGTAAGAATTTTAAAAGGAAACTATGGAGGAGGGGAGTAATCCCACCTAAATTTCGTATAAAGGCAAGCCATATCTAACCCAAACAAGATGTGTGCTAGTGGCAAAAAACGGATACATTAGTAGAGTTTACTGGTTCAAAATATGTAACCCAAGCCAGCACCACACTTATTGTTATTCACGTGGCACCAATGAATCCATAATTCCATATCACAAACAATAGTGTTGGGAAAACGTTTGTAGGACGATTCTTCCCTCGAAAAGGTGGGCAGCAATGGAGAATATGATTCGTTTATCTTTCGCAAAGAAAATAAGAAGAAATGATTCACTTATGTTGGCTAGCGATGGAGAGTAGTAAAATCAGTGTTTCTGCTGAAATGCTTCAATCTTTTCCACCTTCCCTTGACATAGGTGCTATTTACGTGAAATTGACACAACCCAAAATCATCTACTTTCACACGCGCACACCTTCTGTCGATCCTCTTCGCCTCATTGGTCTCCTTCCACTCCAAAGGACGTCCGCACCTCTTCAGCCCCATCGATGCTGCCTACAAGCTGAGTGGTGCTTCAGCGGCTGTAGCACCAGATCGACAAGCACTACAAAAGAGCAGCTTGCCACCTTACCCACCAAGGCAAGGTGACATTCTCTGCTCTTTTCTTTTTCCCTCAAATTGACACTGTGATGATCTAGATTAGTAGTAGATGATTCTATCTACTGTTAGTATGATAGTGATATTGCTATATGCTAGCTGGACACTCTGTTGGCATCTTCATTTTAATATGGATATAATACTCCCTGCATCCCGAAATATAAGGGATTGAGGGGTTTGCTCAGAGCCAAACTTTTTAAACTTTGACAATCAAGAACTAAATATTGAGAAACAATTAAAAAAAATTATATAATTATATTCCCTATAAAAGCATCTATCATAATATGTAACTTATTTTAAATAAAATATTTTATTTTTATGGATATTGTTAGTTAAAGTTGACAAACTATGACTATGAACAAAAACCTCAATGCCATATATTTTGGGACAGAAGGAGTGGTAATTGAGATGTTTAATGAGAGGACTGGTGTTGTGTATGGATGATGATTATGAAGAAAACATGTACTCACATTTTGTAATATGACACTTTTAAATATTATGCTTTAAGAGTCCAGAAAACACATACAACCAAAATGGTACATGGGTCGATTCAATCCGCCTCCTCTCTTTGTTGACTCCGAATCCAGACATGTAGCCAAAATGGTTTGAAACTTATGAGGAGAAACTGAAACTGTTGGCATCTGCCATTTTTTCATAACGAGCAAGTGCATAAAATGGTACTACAATTCCTTTCCTTGTACATCTCTCACAGTCAACTCCTCAAACTATTATTTTATTGCATAAATCGTCCAATTCTTTTTCCTTGCTTGTTTCATTCATTTAAAAATCATCAGAATTTGATCCAAAGAGTTCTTGTCGGCTTAGTTCCTTTTTTTCTTATAAGAGCCTCTCGCTACACCAGGAGGTCACTATAGCTGCGCAGCCCCTTTTAATGTAGAGGCAGGCTAAAAATAAAGAAGGCCACCACAAAAGTGACCATTAGGTGTGACAGCTTTAAGGCCCGCTGCTACAAATGTCTGCCGATTTGTAAGAGCAGGCCCAATAGTAGTCGAATCCGATTTGTAAGAGCAGGCCCAATAGTAGTCGAATCGACCGACACGTCTGCACAATGAGTGAGCTGGAGGAGAGAAGAAAGGGAGCTTTTTGCTCCTGCACTCTACTAGCTGGGCACGGGAGCCTAGGCACTTTTTTGCAGGTGTTGTACAATCCTGGGCACAGTTGAATAATCTTATCTGTATGACATGTGGGGCATGGATAATGTTTGGAGTAATGTGAGCAGCCAAGTTATTGTTTTGTTTACTCTCTTAGCTTGTATACAAGACAAGTTTATTGGCCTTGCTTTAACGTGGCCAGCGTCTTGACCAGCCGCAACAAACGAGGCAGATTAGAGGCGGGCTATAACACCACTACAAATGGGCGGCCTCTGTAGCAACATATCATACCACGGCCGCCGGTACAAATGAGTGGCCTTTGTAGTGACCCCGCCACTACAGTTGTTCTATAGCTGCGACCCAACGGACGCCTCGCTGCTACAAAGGAATGACGCGTCCTCTAAAAAAACGAATGACGTGATGTTCCGCATCAATGGAAACCTCCCAAACCTATCGCGACATTGCAGAAGCCTCCAGCTCCACTGCTTCCCTTATAAAAAATCGCCACCACCGGCCCTCCTGCCAGCTCCTGCTTCACCGCACGGGCCCTCCGAGTTCCCGCACGCTCAAGCTCCCTCTCTGCGTCGGGCACCCATGCCAGCTCGGTGCCGTCCGGCAGCATGACAGAGCACTACGCTTCGCGTTGTGCGTCGGCAAACAATCTTGAACTTTTGATGGATTTGATGAGATGTGTATGTATATATGTGTGAAATATGCTGGTGTTGTGATGGATGTGTGAAATCTGTAATGCCTATTGTGTGTGGTGGATACGAAATAAAATTTTATTTTTTCTTGTATGGTTAGTAGCGGCTGAAGATGGCACCGTTTGCGCAGCTACAAATGAACCACCGTAGCGGCGGGCCTTGCTGCCACGCGCTGCTACAAATTAATGGGGTTTGTAGCAGCGGGGTGTTGTTATGCCCCGTCGCTACAAATGTGGTTCGTAGCAGCCACAAAATGACCTATAGCTCCGCGCCCCGAAGCCTGCCGTTACAAACCTTGATTTGTAATTGTGTTTTGGTATAGCTGCGCGTGTTGAGACCGACGCTACAGAGCTTTTAGGCCTGCCGCTACATATATAGCTCTTTTGCTGCTGTGTCTAGAAGGGTCCATGGCTGAGATAATGTCAGGTTAAGGTTGAGGAAACTTCCTCCGGGCATTGCTAGTAGGGGGTTCCTCCAAGGTCGGTCTCGGTCAACCGGTAAGGATCAAACTCCAGCTGTGTGCCGCTGGGAAACTTCCACCGGCGGCCGTGTCCGCTCCTAATTCTTGATTGCACGGTTAATTCGTCGTCATGTTTCTTTCCTAGAGAGTAGCTAGAGCATGACTCCGTCACGATACGTGCGTACTTCCCCTTGATAATAAAGATTATACGCGTCTATATACATACCATCTATACAACCAGAGAAACATTTTTCTTTGCGCAGGCGAACATATCTCTGAAAATAGGGTGTCTTTATATAAAGAAGGCAGGGCACCACCTCGACGGCTGCCAACCGATCCAAAGCATTGCGCATCTGTGTACTACCAAGACCATGGCGTCCACGACGAAGACGGAGCAGCAAGGCCGCGTCCAACCTCCCGCGGCCAGCGGCGACGACGCCGCCGCCGCCGCCGGCGAAGACTGTTCGTCCTACGACTGCGCGGCGACAGGCATCGCGCTCGCCACGCTGCTGGCCGCGGCCCTCGTCGTGCAGGCGCTGACCACCTACGGCGACCGACCGGCGTCGCTGGTGCTGGAGCTCTCGTGTGTGATCTGCGCCGTCCTCTTCGCGTGGGCGTGCTTCACCACGAGGTATCTCACGGCGGAGGGGCGTGGCGCGCGCCGCATCGACGGCGCCACGCTCCGCCGCGTGATGTGGTGGATCGTGGACGCCGGCGCCGTGGCCGTCCTCGCCGGCTGGGCGTTCGGCACCGTCGCGGCGATGCTGGTCATGTACGCCGCGTCGCTCGGTGCCGCCGGGCTCTTCGCCTGGTGCTTCGTCGAGTACTACCGCACCAGATACACATCTACGTACAACACGTATTCAGTTTCATATTCTGTATCAGTTAGTTTCACATGTCTAAAATTCATACATAACTCATATGTTGCAGCCCTTGGCTGCCTTGTTTCCTATTTTTAGTAGTTTACCGATTTGATTGTTGCTTATTGCAGGAATTCTACCGACATGAGTTCAACCTCTGACGAACAGGATAAGCCGGCTACTGGTGTTTTATCTCAGAACAGCAGTGCAAAGGGCGGGCCCAGCTTGATTCATGGGTATTCAGTTGAATACCCATTATTTTGGACCCAAAAAAAATTATATACAATGTACATGCTACTATACGTTTGAAGAAAACAAAAGAAACAACACTACTAACCAGCAGTCCGGCCCAATTCGCACAGGCCCAGCACGCCTCCTCCTTCCTCCCTGCCCACCCTACGAAGCAACACCACCACGAAATAGAAACGGCTGCCGCTATTACGAGACGAGGACGGCGACGACGATTTGGGGTTGGGGACGCCTGGAGCGGGCGAGGAAGCTAGGAGGGAGGTGGGGCTGCGCGGGCGCAGCGAGCGACGAAGCTGGAGGCAGGGCTCTAGGTGCCGCGCGGCCGCAACAAGCTCGCCGAGCTGCAGTCCATCTCGGGTGAGCTTCTATTCGTTTTTTTCCCCAAATTTTGCTCTTCTGTAACCTGTTGCAATGTGCGAATGATTTTGGATTTTGAATCCGTTACAATGTGGCATTTAGACACTGCGAATTTGTAAATTTTAGGTCTGATTTTTGCAACATGAAGAGGAAGAACAGTGCTACTACAGATTTGAGGGCTTTCTTGGAGAGAGCTGCTGCAAAAAAGAAGCAATCTGAACGGGAAAGTGTTACTCCAGTCACTCCAGTGACTCCATCTACCAATGAAAGCCAGATGCAGTTGGTTGTATTTCAAGGACATGTAGAGAGCAGTAGTGGGAGTGGACCAAGCACAGAACCAACAACTGAAGACCCCTCTAGTGGACCAAGTACAGAACCAATAACAGAGGATGAATCTGAATCGAGTGATGAAGACAATAATGATGACATATATGACATCGAGCATGATCCTGGCTTGAGAGTTCCTATCTCAAGCTATGCTGTAAACGACCAAGATTCAGTTAGAAGGGCGTATATTGCACTGGGGCCGTGTCGACCAAAGATGAGGAAGGAGGATTTTCCACAACATGAGGTTGGAGGTAAGAGACGCTTCAATGTGATGTGGTTTGATGAGTTCAAGTGGCTTGAGTATAGTGTTCACAAAGATGCCGCATTTTGCTTTGTTTGCTATCTGTTCAAAGATAGTCCAGAATGTGCAGGTGGAGATGGTTTTGTTGATGAAGGGTTCCGAAATTGGAATATGAAAGCTAGAATACGGAAGCATGCTGGAGGTATTGATAGCTATCATTATGAGGCTGAGGAGAAATATAATTTATTCATGACACCTAAAGCATCAATTCGTGAATCTGTTGCATCTAATACTAGAGAATGCAAGGCTCAATATCGTGCTCGCTTGAAATGGTCAATTCAGTGCATAAGATACCTATTGCGTCAAGGATTGGCTTTTCGTGGTCATGATGAGAAGAAAGACTCTAAAAATAAAGGAAATTTTCGAGAACTTGTGTCATGGCTGGCTGGGAACTTTGAAGAAGTCAATAAGGTGGTGCTAGGAAATGCTCCAAAAAATTGTCAGATGATAGACCACAAGATTCAGAAACAGCTCATTTGTTCTTGTGCTCATGAAACAACCAAATTTATCCTAGAGGAGCTTGGTGATGAGTGTTTTGCAATTCTTGCTGATGAATCAAGTGATGCATACCAACGGGAACAATTGGCTCTTTGCTTGCGTTTTGTCAATAAAAAGGGACAACCAGTTGAGAGGTTTCTTGGACTTGTCCATGTGGAAGATACTACTTCGTTGACTCTTAAAGAGGCAATTCAGTCCTTACTTATTAAACATCAATTGCCTTTATCCAAGGTACGTGGGCAAGGGTATGACGGAGCAAGTAACATGAAGGGTCATGTTAATGGCTTGAAGAAATTAATAATGGACGAATCTCCTTCTGCGTATTATGTTCATTGCTTTGCACATCAACTTCAACTAACCCTTGTCGCTGTTGCTAAGGAGAATATTGATTGTCAGTGGTTCTTTGGACAACTTGCATATTTGTTGAATGTTCTAGGGATGTCTTGTAAAAAGATCCGCATGCTTCGCATAGCTCAAGCTGAGTATATGATTGAAGCATTGAGGTTGGGTGAAATTGAAACCGGCCAAGGTTTGAATCAAGAGATGGGCTTAGCAAGGCCTGGTGATACTCGTTGGGGATCTCACTATAGAACTGTAATGCATGTTATGGCTTTGTATCCTTCAATCAAGAAAGTTCTCTTCAGGGTTGGCAAGGAAAGCAATGGGGTTGAGGCTTTAGGAGCTCAAACTATGCTTGATGTTTTTAAGTCATTTGAGTTTGTTTTCCTGCTGCACTTGATGAATGAAATATTTGGACTCACAAATGACTTATGCAATGCTTTGCAAAAGAGGGAGCAAGATATTGTAAATGCAATGGATCTTCTTGAGTTCACAAAGGTAGAGCTGGATATTTTGAGAGATGACTCTGGATGGCAAGAATTCCTGAAGAAGGTAACCTCTTTTTGTGAGAAGCACAACGTTAAAGTTGTGGACATGAATGGGAAGTATATTCCTATGCAAAGATCAAAGCAGTTCTATAGAGGTGCCATGAATTACCACCGTTTTCATGCTGATATGTTTTTGGGTGTAATTGATAGGCAACTTCAAGAGCTGAATAACAGGTTCGATGAGGTAAACACTGAGCTACTTAGATGCATGACCTCATTTAGTCCAGCCAATTCCTTTTCGGCTTTTGATGTTGAGAACTTGGTCAAGCTTGCTGGGTTTTATCCTCATGATTTTGGATTGGAAGAAATGAACCAGCTCCCTTTTCAATTGAAGCGATATATTGATGATGTCAGGAAAGATGAAAACTTCAGAAATGTGAGAGGTCTAGCAGAATTGTCTATGATGCTTGTTCAAACAGGGAAGGTTTCTCGGTATGACATTGTTTACAAACTTCTTAAATTAGTGCTTGTTCTCCCTGTTGCAACAGCGGGTGTTGAGAGGATATTTTCTGCAATGAATTATATCAAAAATAATCGAAGAAGCAAGATGGGACAAAAATACTTGAATGGTTGCTTGGTTACATTCATTGAAAGGGAATTCTTCTTGCAAGTTAACGAAGAGGACATTGTTACTCATTTTCAAAGCATGAAAGATCGAAAAGTTGTCCTGTAGTTTGTAAGTTTTCTTCTCTTGTATTTGCTATATTTTTGACACAGTTTGTCTTTAAATTAAGCTAGAATAATTTTTTTCTCCACACTTAGAAAATTTTGAATACCCATTCTTTAAATCCTGGGCCCGCCACTGTGCAAATACCAATGGTTCGTACCAACTCGGTGGCCAAGAGTACGAGACTCTAGATCTTGAAGCCGGCTTCCGAAAGGGCAAGAACATAACACGTCCGCATGTCAAGCCAATGACTAGCTAGTAGTAAGTAGGGAGCATCAGGCCAATGGCCAAATTAGTTTAGGGTTGCAATAAATTTTAGAATGCAAATCTAGGAGTCGAAAGCAAAGTCTCATGAATTTTGAAGAATTGTGATAATACATGAAGAGAGTCACTTTAGGTGTTCGCATTATATAAATTGCACCTTATATTATGTGATTTTGAGTCAGCCAAGGTAGAGCCACATGAGTGTATCTATGTTCTTAAACCTGTAAAATGCCCTGTAGCCACAGTATTGGTTGCTCCGAAGAGAGTCCTCTGCTATTCCCGAGTTGCTCAAGGCTTTGCAGGACCTCATTAGGCCCATTAACAATTTGTTTACATCATTATCGTACGTCCGAGAGCTAGCCTTACCGGTGACGCCATGGAGTTGACTGCTGCACACTACAAAACCCAAAAATACTTGTCTTGTCTACCCTGGGCGCCATAAATTGCGAATGTTAAGCCTGCCTAGAGAACAACCTCGCTTGTATGACATGAACAAGGACAGAGAAAAAAGGCTAAATATGATTAAAAAAATACTATGAAAATAATACGATAGAAATATGAGTAAATTTCATAAACTCCCAGGTTTTGTGGTTCTTATTGCACAAAATTCCAGAAATTTTGGCTCACTAGGGATTTGCCCATGTGTTGCAACAGGTACTCAAGAAAGTGTTAATTTGGCCATCATACTCAAGAAAGTGTAAATGACGGTCACTAAGCTCGTTAGACCGTGCCAATACGGCCATTATCCTCATAATTCTATGTATTTGGGATGATGTGGCATACGTATAACCAACTACTACGATGTCCAGCATGGAAGTTCCATCCAGCATAGCAAATTCTTAATTTTGGTTCTCCAAATTTATCCTGTCAAATTGGAGCTTTAATTGTTATAGATAAACATTCAAGTTTTGCTAGCAATAATAAATTTTTGAAACATTATGCATCATCATTATATTCTTATATGATCAGTTATTTTCTCATAGTACTTCAGTTGTATGCTACGAAAATAGAGGCTCGACCACATCAATAAAACGGCATATGAATCAGGCCAGGGGGGATTGCAAAAGATGATTACTCAAAGGAAAGTCACGCTCGACTAACTCTCCACGTTGGATGCCATGCCATGCTATACACATGCCACATCTTTTTTCTATTCTTTCCTCAACCAGGCCGCCCTGCTTCTCCTTCATCCTTCCTCGGCCGAGCCTCCCTCTTCCCCATGCCAGCCAAACTCTCCCTCACGGCGCACGGCCAACTCTTGCTTAGCAAACCACCTTGCCCGTGGCCCAACAAAAAAAGACCGAAAAGGAAAACCAATAGAAAATTGATGGTGGCTTTTGAACCCAGGTCACCTGGGAGGAATCAAAGGGCTCTGCCGCTAGACCGCATGTAAGTTAATGACTTGATTCGATTCGGAATGTATATGATAAAATAAAATTCAATTTGAACTCGATTCAAGTTGAATTCAACAACAATTCAAATGGTAGAGGTCTGAAATCTGAAAAATTAGGATGACGACCCCTTACAAACTTATTAAGTAGTAAAGATATCACTTAACCTCAGCTATTCTGGTTAAATTATTTCATAAAAAACAATCCCAATGAATCTAGCTATGGATTCTACTTTATGTTTTAAAGATTACATGGTCATGCATTCAACTAAATGGTTTTGTTAATCAAATTGACTACAAAAATCGCATCATCAAAGCCCAAAGATAGAATCCATATGTCATATATTCATGGCTATTTTTGAAAGATGTGTGGTTTTGTGAAACAATATGACCATAAAACATGGGATTTAGTGACACAAGCCAAAATATATACATGTGGTTTTGTGAGACAAGAGCCATGAGACCTAGGGTTTTACGAATTTTACTCTAAAATATTTACACATCCTCAAAGATCTCATGTATGTGCAGAGTAGAATATACATACATTTGAAGCCTACAAAACACATGCATTGATTAATACAAATAACTTTTGAGGAAGCTAATATAAACTACTAGAGGAGAGATAAAAAGGTACAGATCGAAAAGAAAAAAATACTTTGTAACAAGTGCTCCATCTATATTTTTTATTGGATCCAAATTTATGCATTAGTTGGGCCTTCAAATAATTTGAGACAAAAATATACGCTCCCTTGCCAGAAAATAGGCTGGGAAAGGTCTTAAGAATGTCATGCTTCAAGACATACCTATACATCGGTCACGATATAATTGCTTTGAGAAAAATGTTTTAGGCCTCCTTTGGAATGCATGTAGGGAAAAAAAACAGGAATAGGAAAACCCAAGAATTGAAGTGGCATACTTCCCCAATCCTATGGAATTTCAAAACACAAGAATAAGGAGAAGCCCTGTGGTAGCACCATAGGAAAAATAAATGAATCTGGACACACTAGTTTCCTCTCATTTCAAATTTGAGTTAATTTTACAAAACTACAACTATTTGGTTCCTTGTTGCAAGAAACCACAACTTTTGGAACCAGTCTCACAAAACCACAACTATTTGCGCTGCTTGTTGCACAAAACCATATGTTTCGGTCCTCGGCCCACTTGTCATCCTGTATTGGCCCTATGAACTTTTGTGTGGCTAACATTTGGGACCAACCTAAAAGTTGCGGTTTTGTGAAACTGGTTGTAAAAGTTGTGGTTCCTTGCAACAAGGGACCAAATAATTGTGGTTTTGTGAAATTTACTCTTCAAATTCGAATTGAATAGCCATTTGCCATAGGAGAGACCTCAGCGTAACTAGGTGATCTCAAACTCTCACACCTGCAGATTAATGCACTTTAATCGTCACCATGCAAACCATGCATAGAAGAGTTCCATTCGCCACAACTCACAGCAATATACAAGTGTCTTATAATTCTATAATTTTTAGTTTCAACTGCAATGTGCAACAAGAAAATCTCAGTTTCAGCTTCTTTTAACTAAAATTAGAAGCACTACCAATTTCTTGACTAGCTTCATTAGTTCTTTGAGCAAATTTCTTATTTCTCATCGGAAATTATACTCTTCTCTTATTTGCATTGCCATTGCAATTTTGCACTTCTCTTATTTGCCATCGGATCAAAATTGATTTCTCTTATCTGCCACTCCAATCACTTTGGCTGTTAGATTATTGTGCTTTTGTCACTGCATTATTTAATTGTGCTGCAGTAGCAAAATGGATTCATCTTAGTGTATATACTATATGTGATGAAAAAATCAAAAAAAAATAGATGGAAATTAAAAAATATTTTTTTACTGAAAACTACTTAAAATTTTCATCCAAAAGTTTTGAAAACTTTTTTGGCATAAAGTACACATTTAGACAAACCTATTTTTGTATTATAGCTTGAACACTATTGTGACAAGAGCAAAATTTTCTATCAACTAAAGTGATTGGAGTGGCAGATAAGAGAAGTGAATTTTGATCCGATGGAAAATAAGAGAAGTTCAAAATTTTGATGGCAAATAAGAGAAGAGTAGATATAATTTCCATTGGCAAATAAGAAAATTGCTTTAGTTCTTTCCTGCTCACTGCAAGCATCAATAAGTTCTTGTGAGAAGAGAACCAGTACATGGAAGGCTGGCATCACATTAGTCGACATTATAGAGGAACTAGATATCTAGAATTAGATATCAATAAGTTGTTATGAGAACAGAACCACTACCTGGCAAGGATGGGATCAGAGAAATTTGTTGTTACAAAACGTTTGTTTTGATATAGATGGCTCGTTCTCAGGAAAAATTGAGCCCAGATTACTAATCAAAGTGAATCAACCATTGAAACTAGATCTGAGCTCTCAATGGTTGATTCACTTCGTGCCAGGAATTTTTCCATTGAGAGCTCTAATCTAGGTTCAGTGCCAACTGCAAGCATTTTCTTTTCGTGCCAAGAAATTTTCCAAGAGGTCTGAGCTCCTACTTCTTTTCCTGTGAAATTGAACTCGGGAATGCTTCCCTATAGAATTTTTCCTTTGCCTTTCATGTGAACCAAAGGGTGGATGTGGAAAATAATTCCATAGGAATGGAATCCTCCAAAAATTCTGTTTTTTCCTCCGTTCAAAGGACCCCATATTGATCTGGTGTGTAATGATTGCTTCGACACATAACATTATTTGAGATTCCTATGCGAACTAGAGAAGATTGTTTGTGGATATTAACAAAACTTTGTTAAAATGTGGGCTGTATTTGGAAGAACAGAACGGAAAACAGAACCTAACTTGATGTGCGTTTCTTTTTTTTTTCCTTTTTTTCTTTCCATTTTTCTTTTTTTAAGAGAAGCCTAATTTGATGTGTGTGGGTCGTATTCGGATGGTTTTTGGTGAAACTGGGCCGGAAGTTGAACAGGCCCATGCTCTCGTTGTGGGTTGTGGAGGCCGAAACAAGTCTTGCCAGTTGTGAGATCTGGAACAAAAGTGCGGGACTCTACCATAACAAAACTAATAGCTACACACAGTTTGCTTTATATACATGCATGATCATGGCTATATGACTTGAGAAAATATTTTTGGATAAATTAATGAAGTGCACAAATGGCCCGTTGTGTTGTACTACCTCCGTTTTCTTCTAGTCGTATAGACATCTTTGTGTATGCAATGAAACAACTGACCTTTTTGGAGGAGTTGATCATATGGATATATGACATTTTTATGTATTTACCATTGAATAACGACAAGGAAACAAACATGGAGGGATTATATGCAAAGCACGAATGGCCTGTTACGGACATATTTATGTATGCAATGGGTATTTACCATTGAATAATTTCGCACACATCATGCATTCCTAGTAGTTAACCGCGAACACTGGCTAAAGTTCCCAGTAAATTTATTAGTGGCCGGCTGGATCACTGACTTATTCCATTCCCTCGTCAGGAATGTCGGATCGAGACCACATATAGTATCTAAAATGGGATGTACTTGTTCTCAGAAAAGAAAAACTCGTATGAGAACAAACTACTCCCTCAACTGAAAATATATCGGATCCTTTATTTGACAGGGATCGGAGACCGTATACTATTCCATCGCATGATGTGCATGTTCTCTAAAAAAACTCGATTGACCAGAAAAGGCAGTAGGTGGATCACTACCATTTACTGTTCCAATTGGATCTTGGTCTGTTGGTAGAAATCGGAGACCATATACTATTCCCTCGCATGATGTGCATGTTCTCTAAAAAACTCGTATGTCAGCAAAAGGCGGCTGATGGATCACCACCCTCGGCCCCTCCATCGCGCCAATAAAAGCACCTTATTTTTTTTAGATAATGGGAAGATTATATTAATCTCAGCCTTGGCTTTCGAAGGAGCTACAACCTCATTGGCCTTGACTTATAAGAAAGTTTCAGCTAAATACAACCACCGATCAAAATTGGCCACATCAGAAGTACATTCACGCACACCGATGGACAAAATACCTAAGAAAAGAAAAAAGAGAAAAGTCTCTATTGCAGCATCTATAGTCTTCCAAAGTGATCTTGTGAGTACGGTCTGCTTCGTGTGTCTTCTCCGACTTAGGAACCATAACACCAATGAAGCCTTCGCCAATCCAAGGACGATATGCGTCTGATCGATTAAAGCATAAACCACTCAAACCACCTTGCTGAAGAAAACATCAATAGCTGTTGGAGACCGACCGCATAACCTAATGCAGAGAGAGGCCAACACAATGCAGCTTCACATCCATTGAAGAACTCCAAGATGACGCCTTCAAGAAGGTTACGACGTCAATCACACCACTGTCATCCACTCCGATGTTGGAACTAGGTTTGCACCTGGAGAAATCTTCAAGAGACAATAAGAGCAGGGTTCCACGACGAAGCCTTCAAGAAGGACTGTGGCACTCTTGCGTCACCATCGTCTAATCTTTCGACCGAAACCCAGGTTGGTGATCTGCTGCAATCGGTCTGCCCAGGGCGTGGCAGAGTGGAGGCAAAACCACGTCACGATCATGGGCCACAAACACCTCCATGAGACGCCATCACGGGCGTCACGCCGCCGATTCGGCCAAGTCGCCCCCAGATCCATGGAGGAACAGACCGCCGCTGCAGCCATGCTCCTCGATCCGGAGGTAGTTGCCGCCGATGAATCCGACCGCCAGATCTGCGCAGGGGCTTGACTCCGACGAGCTGTCGCCACCCCTGGATCCCAACGCCCGAGGAGACGCGAGATCTGATGAAGATCACGGAAGGGAAAGAGAAGGAAACGAAATCCATGACCCCGCCGCCGCCGTCCTGGCCGCTGTGCGGGTTGTGCCGCCTTAGCCAGCTCCGGCGGCGGCCGGGTGGGAGGAGGACGAGGGGAGAACTGGTTGCGGCTGTAGCACTCCCACTTTTGGAGCCAAAAAGAAAAAAGAGAAGAAAAATCAAAAAGGGAATAACAATCACTCCAAATTTAAATTTTGGTCCAACCTCTTCCCTTACCATGATTTTTGAAAATAAAATTCACCAAATAAATCAAACCTAGTTTTGAATTTGAAATTTTTGAAATATTAAAAACAAGTGCTCAAGTGTTTGCATTCATTTAAATCTACTAAAAATTTGATCCATTTTGAATTTACAACAAATTAAATAAACTTGTCTCAAGTTTGTCAAACACACTTTGAATTCAAAAAGTTTTGATTTTGAAATCTTGCAAAAACTTCACCATGTGCATTTCTGGATTTTATTGGCTTTATTTTGATTGCTTGATTGGTTTTTGTTTTTGTTTGAATTTGAAATCCTTTCAAATTCAAATTTCAGGAAAATGAAAAGCCTTTTCCAAAACCAAATCGCCTTCGGGCCGAAACCTTCCAACCGGCGCTTCACCGCGTCGCGCGTCACCCCGACACGACCTCGGCTTGCGCAGCCGCATCCCCAACGTCGAGATCGACGACGAGGACTTGTCGCCTCCGTCCCTTTCCCCGGCTCCGGCCACTTCCCGGCCTCCTTCGGCTTTGCTGAGCACGAGGTGAAGATCCCCGCGCCCTCCTCTCTCTTTCATGCCCTACCTTTTCCCTTCTCCCCGTGCACTCACGCATTTCCGTCGCACGCCGTCGCCCCTCCAAAGTCCGACGAGCCCGCGCCTTCGCTCCGAGCCACGTCGTCAACGAATCGTACCACCCACGGCTCCGCCATCTCCCTACTTTTCCCCGCGACGAGGTTTCGGCTCCCCTCGTCCATCCTACGCGCCGGCGGCGAGAAGTCCGGCAGCCCGCCGCCGTGCGTGGCGCCCCGGTCCATCGTGGACCGGTGGACCGCCGCCCATCCCCGGTCCACGGACCTCGTGGACCCGGTTTACCGGGATTTCGGTTTATTTTAAACCATTAATCCCCTTTATTGCGTCAGCACTACGCAATAAACATTTTCCAATACAAAAATAATTCCTGAATCCTAAAAATCCCCAGGCCCTGTACATTTTACAGATAAGCCCTTAAGCTTTTCTGTAATTATGTTTAAGCCCTATCTTCTTACAGAAAAGTCCCTAAACTTTTCTGTAATTATGTTTTAGTCCTCATCTTTTTACACCTAGGCCCCCAAACTTTTCCATAATTACATATCGGTCCCTAGAACTTTCTAACCTTACAATTAAGTCCTTAAAACCTTTCTGTAATTACAATGGAGTCCTTTGTAATTACAAATAATTCCCTAGATCTTTAAATGTCTATATCTTTTCAACCATAACTCCGTTTTGAGCGATTCTTGCGCTCACGGATTCGTGGAAACGCGTAGTACCTCATGGTACTACTATTAGAACCCCACATCATACATAGACACCATAAATGCCCTAAAATCTCCCCTCGTCTATTATATCCCTTTTATCGACAATCGTGCGATGTCAAACTCGCATGTAACGATTGTTGTTCACCTAAGACCTAATCAATTCTGTGGTGCTAGTCGTCCACATGACAATCCACATCCTGCTCCTTTCCTATATCGCACATTCATTTATTTACCCGCTAACGATAAATCTTTCATGCGGTATCGCTTCTAAACGCCGTAACCTTCTATATTCTGAGTATAACTCCGAACCTAACCTTGATCAATCCTCGCTCAATCAAGCTTAAACCTAACCCTGCCACCAACACCTGTTCCGATGCTATCACCAATTCCTTATCAAGCCTTATCGCTTTATCATCTCCTTTTATAAGAAATCTTTTAATTGATTTACTTGGAGTTATTGTTCGTTGTTGACTTAATTGCCAGTTGTTCTTAATCCTTCAATTCCCATGTTTCATCTGCAGCCATGCATTCATGTCATGCATGATCACGAGCACGTACCACCGTCATGTGCTTAGCTCATGACGAATAATTAATAAATTAGTCTTAGTAATTAATCAATCCAATAAGTAATCAATAGTCAATCACCATTAGGTAATCCCTTAATCCATAGGTAAGTAATTAAAGTGACACACCTTGCACTTGTACACTTGTTGCAATAACCTTTGTATAGGTTACGACCTATACAAAGCTTTACTGACGCAAGTGTACAGCATACACGTACACACGTTGTACTCACTTTCACCTGCACTCATGCTCTTCTCATCGTGTTTAGCATCTCTTATTTACACCAAAAGCCCTAGTGTTCGATGCATTGTCCTAACAAGCCTTTCTAAGATAATAAAATCTTGCTAAAGTAAAACTGGATGCATCATACATGCTTTGTGTCTTTTATCCTTTAATGGTGTTTTATCGGTTCTCCTTGGAGTTTATTTGGATCTTATTGATTCTTTTTTATCTTTAATTTCTTTCGTGGTAGTTTATTTATACGTAGTGTTTTTATGCGCTAGCTTACGCGAGATTCGAGGAAGAGTCAAAGCATTTCAAGCTTCAAGAAAGATCCAGAAGAGTCCAAGTCAGAAGACACAAGCTTCGAGGAAGAATTTGAAGACATCGACCTCGACAGAAGAATCTAAAGAATAGGAACTTGAAGATTAGGATATCGTTCATCATGCAAGCTCTACTTCTCCTTGATCATGATTGAACCTACTGTTTTCGCATTGCACCTATAGAGCCTGCTCTCGTAATATGCATTGATTGTTATTTTACTACTTGTGTAGTTAATGTCCTACTTGCTTACTGGTATTGATGCCATTTATATAGGCATTAAAATCAGAATCCTTGATTACCCTTGTTTACCCATCACCTTAATAACCCTAGGACAGTACCATCATTTCTATGATGGCACGATTACCTTGCTACTAGAATGCTTAGGACCCCTCGCAATGTTTCTACATTGCCACACCTCTCACATACTTGTTTTTACAAAATGTGTTAAATGAGTTTGGTGGTGTGCGTGATACTTGGGGTTGGGAGTAGCACAACTGCGTTAGGTGATGATGATGGGATGGATTGGACTGCGGGCAAGGCCACTAGTAAAATGTGGCTGTGAGGTAGCCCACCAGTGTGGGATATGGTGCATGCCCGGCCATATAAGGACCGGTTCTCTCGACCGTAACCTAACGATTTCCCGTACAACCACGGAACCTCAATGGGAAGGACTTATCCAACCTTCTTGGGTACTCTTGCAACACCACCGGAGGCTGGTAGTAGCAACGGAAGCTCAGGAAAAGACCCGGGAAACGTACCCGCGGTCCGGTCGCGGAACCCACTGTCGGTGCATGGGAAAGCCGCCTGTCCTTGTTTGTACTTGGATCCAGGAACTTGTTGCGGGAGTACGAATGCACCTGCTATAGGTATGTTGTGCCGTAGTATGACAATTCATTGTCACAGGCCCCTGAGTGTGATTCCGTGGTGGTTTTGTGAAGTGCTCAGAGAAGATGGACTAAGCGTTACGTACCCCCTTGCAAAGGGTGCGTGGCCCGTGGAAAAAGCTGTACAACCTCTGCAGAGGATAAGAATTCATCTGGATGGACGTTGTCACGGCATATGACACGTTATGGTTCTACGCTCTTGAGATTAGCCACCTCTTCTATTCCTTGGCGTGTGAGTGAGTTGTAGTCAACTCGTGTTTTGAAAGTGTTGGCATGGATGCCGGGTCGGTATGGCCGCTGAGGTCAGAAGGCCCAACTAAAACTTGGGAACTGGCGGGAATGTTTCATACTCCCCCAGGGCCACCCAACTAAAATACTGACAAATAACTCTCTGTTTTATCTCTAAAATCCTTGGCTTGCTTTAGAGAACCCTGCATAAAATTGCTTTCTGCAAATGAAACCCTACAGCCTTCTCCTTGCTAAGACCAAATATGCATGTTCATATACCCTTGAGTAGTGTAGGGCTTGCGGAGTACCTTATGTACTCACGCTCTTGCATTGTTGTTTTTAGTCAGAGAAGACTTCGTAAGACGACGACGACGAATAGGTTTTCAGTTCTGCTTCTCAAGTCTGCCTGTGGTGTTGAGCCTTGGCTTTCCGCTGTCTGCTTCACCGTTAGTTGGTCGGAGGGACTTGGATAGTTCTTAATCCTTGTCGTACCGCCACCAAGGGTGATTAATCAGGTATTACACTTATGTACCTATTCGAAGTATGCTTTTTGTTACCATATCTGTGTTCTTGTGCGTATCAGCTACTGATCCAGGGACTGATACATGATGCACAACATACCTTAGAGATGGGGTATGACAGCGGCGGAGGAGGGATCGCCGCCCGTGTCGCCTGGAAGAGGCGACGCGGGGGCCTCAATTTTTTTCTCCCCGCTTCATAGGTTCTTGTGTTGGAGGAGTTGAGCATCCAAAGCAAGGAAAGCTCTTCCACCATTCCACACCTCTTAAAGTTCCAGAACCACCTGCTAGGTATCTATCAAGCTATCTTTGTGAAGCGATGGCGATGTGTGGGTCGTTCCGCTCGGTGGTGCTGACGGTGAGCCTTGTGGTGGCCATCGTCGCTGCCACGAACGTGGCCGTGGTGAAGGCGCAGAGTTGCGACGTCCCAGATGTGGTGAAGGAATGCGTTCAGCACCCTATGTTTTGCTGCCAATTTGTGATGGCGGAGAAGGAAGAGTGTATATGCCCCGCCTACGAGGCTCTGATGGAAATTTTTGATAGGATCCCTGGCTACGCCCCTGTTGGGGGCTGCCCGATGTACTGCTGAAAGCATGCTGCAGCCACGCAACACTCTATTGGTGCCATTTTCTTCTCCATCGGTCGATCACTTGTCCCTTGATTAGTCATCCATCTGTTCAGGTTCAGTAATAACTTGTGTTCATGTTCATCGCATATGTTTGGGTGGTCATAGATATGACAGATGAGCATGCGCGTGCTACATTACATTCGTGTACTCTCTTCCGTATGTTCATTATCCATGGATAAATACTGCGGCTGTATTGTTATTTGTACCACTAAATTAATCTGGGTGTTGCATATATCTTGTCGTCCTTCCCAGTCGCGGCAAGCTATATTATGGTTTACTTAATTCGAATCATACTTTGTACCGTTAATTGTTTGATCCAACAATGTACCTACCACTCAGAACCTGCAGATGGACCTTCTCAAAAAGAAAAGTAAAATATTTTACAGAGGCTACGTGTGTTTTATAGTGCCAAAGAATCCTTAGTATGACTTTTTACGTTCGATGCTAAGTATTCATTTTTGTACATGAAGAGAGTACACGAATGTAAGTATTCATTTTGGTTCGATGCTAAGTATTCATTTACGTTCGATGCTAAGTATTCATTTACGTTCGATGCTAAGTATTCATTTATGTACCTGTATTTCATACCATCTTATGTACATGAAGAGGTCATTTTACCTTCATGTTGTAGACACTAAATGGATGGTATGAAATATCTGCTCAGATCTGCTGGTTGAGAAATACAGGTACATAATAATGGTACTAGTAAAAATGCACGTGCGCCACGCACGTGTCCGACCAAATGACATCACTTGGTATGACTGTATCATAAATAAAAATAATATGATGTACCGTGTACGTATCATAAAAAACACACTTCTGACAAATTATTGCATTTAAATACCATAACGACGTTAAATTGACAGGCTCAAGAATCTGATAAAATAACGACATTGTTTCAAATTAAAGACGCTAATGGACTTTGAGACATAAAAGACATAACGTGGCGCATAGTTCTTATTCATTGTCAGTAACGATAGCGACCATATTTAATTGAGAGTCTTCATTTTAATACAACCTCAAAGCACATTTGTATCTTTCAGGCGGTCACAGCCAAACTGACGTGCTTGATGAGATGCATTTGTTAGACGCGTTTGAAATCCTACAATTTAATGAAGAAAAAAATCAATGCCAATTCAGTTATAGGTTACAAAAAATGAAATGGACCAGAACACAATGTTGCTATATTTACCTCTCATTGCGCCAGCTTCTGGCCTGTTGGGCTCAAAAATAATTTTGCTATATCAAGTAGTGACAAGAACACCTGGATTTAAATAATTTGAGGATATGAGAGGTAAGCAGGCAATAGTGAGAAAATATTGTGTTCAAAAACAAATAACCAGTAAGCAAGCTCTTAGCATCATAAATTAAAATTTCATTTTCTACATATAGTTAAATGATACATCATGGTAACTATGAATTTCCATATCTAAACTGCGTGATATACATATATAGCACAAGAATTTGCTCGTGCATTGCTACAGGAGATGAAAATTGTCATTCGCACATATAATGGCTATGTCCCCAGTCATTTGGTTGCGAAGTTTTTTTTTCCCTAAAAACACTATGAAATCACAAGGGAATTTTGGCAGAGGTAATTTTTTACTTCTCTAAAATGACAAAATAAAACTTCATTTAACACCTCGCAATCTCTTAGTACTTCAAAAATTATGACTTAAGGAAAATAATAAACTTATTCAAAGAATCAACAGTATATGGCGTTACTATTTAGTACCAAGTGCACCTTTATTGCACAATTCCTTAAGGAAATAATAATATGCCAGGCTTCAAAACCTTAAACACTTTGGATCCCATATAAATTTCCCATCTATCACAATAATAACCAAAGTTCCTTCTAGCAAGTATATTAAGAATTCTATGATTTTACGCTACGGTATGACTGGGAACAGTTCTTGCACAACCATTACTTGTTCTGATCGGATTTGTCACAAGATTAGGCCTTATCGACAAGAGCACAGTCACACACTACAATCAGATGTTTATATTGCCAATTGTCAAAAAAAGAAGAAGCAAAATTGCCATAAGGAGGTTTTGTACATGCTTATGGAAACAATTCTTCATATCATAGAAACTCACGTCTTAGCTGGAAAGCTTTTTACAGTTTCTCTAGAAAACCTCAAGTTTCCTTTCAACATTAATTAGAGATATTTGATTCTGAAAAAGTTATCAGCACGTTAATTAGAGATTTCTGTATCTTTGTTTTTCAGATCTAAAACAACTGCCCTTCTATAATACTTTAATCCATATCCAATATTATTGATCAAAGAAAAGAAAACACATGAATGGTCATCTTCCAGAGATGTCTACGAGCCATAGCAACACACCCATTCAGACTTTTCACACTTCAAACAGGGGTAGCCATCAGATTAAAGAAAGCGATTACAACACGTGTGTAGGGATGCTATAGCAAGGTACAGGGTAGCCGGCAATCAGCTGTTACTTCTTTGGAAATCGATAGCCTGAAAACTGTTATCAGCTCTGCAATCAGTGTCGCTTGTGGAAGATTCAATGAAACTTGTGCCACCTAGGATATCGAATGCTCCATAATATTCCACTAACACACATCTTCCAGTAACTGAAAACTGTAATTTGTACAAGTGCTTACTAAAAGATGTTAGCTATATACAAAATTTATGAAAAAACAAATTTGTTTTCATCAAAATTATGCCTACAAACAGTAGCACTGTGGATATGCACTCAAGAAGATGAATAAATAGGGAAAAGGGATAATACATTGAGGCCTAGAACGCCACAACAAAAAATGAGTACCTCATACAGCAAGCATGCCCTTAACACTCCAAATTAAACAACAATTTTCTGTGACTGGTAAAAATAACGAAGAGGAAAGGATAAATAAATATTCCATACAGCCTGCAAAGACTACTTGAAAAAAGAAACAAATAAAATCAACTGATACAAGAATTCAGAAGAGTAGTGTGCCGCAACATACACCAAACAAATGTCCACTGCTCAACTGATAAACCCTACTTTAGGCCCATCTGATCTGTTGTGTGGATCGCAGGATCAAACATCCTAGAGAATCATACAGATGAAAAATAATAATAAATAAATATAAAAATTGAGTTTCCAAGGCAAAACAAAAATTGAGCTATTTGGCTGTAGTGCTATAGCACAAAGAAAATAGTGCGTTTGGTTTTTCATAAACTTTGATCTTTTAAGGGACACCTTGCAAAACAGAGACCCTTGAGCAGGACGTGCTGTTGTTGAGAATGGAACCTAAACGCCTTCAGTCATCCATGCTGCAGTGATCACTTCAATATTGTGTAATTCAACTTCTGCCCCAAAGCTGACATAGGTATTAACAGTAGGATCAGATAAAAGGATTGGGGCAGAGCGAGAGTCAGTAGCAGATGTACATGTAGGCAGCCACTAATCACATTTGAATATATTGGGAGAAAGCCACATTTACTTCAGTGTTCGTACAAGGGCTGCTGTTCACTATCTAGAGTTTACTCACTGCACAAACCAAGATATCACAGTTATCTTAGGGAGAAAATTATCTCAAGACTCACCAGTTCCAAAGAGAGAAAATAAAATCAACTCGCATTCTGCAGCATTTCCTGTTAAACAGAGAAGAAAATATGTCAATCAGCTTTCCATGGGTGCAGATCTACAAGCAGGGGACAAAGTAGGGAACTAATCCATCAACCGATTCTACATATGCACAGCACAAAGCACTAAGAAGCAGAAAATTGAGGGATGCGTAGAGAATAAACGAGGAAGGAGGACCGCACGTTGCTTGCCAGACGAAAAGTACGGAGATGCTGGGATGCAGGGAGGCGACGAGCAGCTCAAGGTTGCAGATGCACGAGCGACACGGAGCAGGGGATGGAGGAGCTAGTGGATCTCGTCGCCTCCGTGGCCGTGGATCTCGAGGTGCAGAAGAAATTTCCACCGTTGGGGAGAGGAGCAGTGCGTGGCGGCCGTAGGACGCCGTGGATCTCGCTGCTGCCGCCGTGGACCTCGCAGTCTCCAACCTCGCACATGGCGTTTTGCGTGGAGATCATGGAAGAAAATCGAGGCATTCGGCCGCGCGGAGGATTGGAAGAAGGGATCGCCTTCTGGTCTGCGAAGAAGCTTTCGTAAGGAAACTTACTCGCCTGCGGGAATCCAAAGCCAGGAAGAAGGAACAAGATCAAGCAAAGGAAGGTAATAAGGGGAGAGAAATCTGGGATGAATTGCCCGGACGTGGGTAACAAGGAAAGGAAAGGAAAGGAAGGTAATAAGGAAAGGAAACATAATTAATCCCGTTCCTTTAATCCCGTCACCTGCCATAATCAGGAATGAAAACTTTCTAAAAATTGTATTGTGCCTTTGATTTTTTTGAACGTAATGAAAGGAGGTGGGAGGTGGGGGTGCGGGTGGAGGTACGGTGGGTGTAAAAAAAATTACAATCGTCATACAAAAATGAACTAATTTGGACATTTGTCCATCTCCACTGTCCACCCTTCCGCGGACCCGGGCCCAGCATGGCAGGATCCGATGGTAAATATTAAGGGTGACCTTTTAGATCAAGGGTTAATTTTCACTTGGGTACAATTTGGCAGGTGAAAACTGTATTTTTTTAAACTGGTTCTTTAAGAGTTTAGATAAAGTAACAGTGCACTAGCTAGTAACTAATTAGTAACGTTACATTGTTCTGTCACAGATATTTTTTAACTTCGACAAATGGCTCATGACAGCATGGTTTGTGGTTTTGTTGCTCAGCCGAAAAATCAATCTCCATCTTTTTTTTTTTCTAAAAAGGGAATTTCATTGATATTAAAGCATATTACATCCTTTGATTACATAAGCCACCAAAACAACGCCAACTCTATTGATGGGAGACAAGAAACTTTGAAAGTGCCGCAAATTCTACCATCTAGGATCACTATCCCAAAAAGGATATGCCACGAACGAAAACTTCGATCTGAACGAACATGGCCATCTCACCATTCACCACCGTCATCCTCACTTCCGATGAGGAAAAATTGAAACTCAACCCTTTCGCAAAAAAAGAGTACGGTAGACTGATAACTTTTCAAATGCAAAATAGGATGAACTTGCCGCCGTCAAGCCCGTCGCTGAATTCATCAACGCCTTTGTCACCAGATTTGTCATAGGAAAACACAAATCCAAACAACATCCAGATGGATGTCACCAAAAACAAAACTCTCACTAGCGCATAGCCATGACCAAGAAGAACCACGACAAGACAAAGGAGAGGCCAGAGTACCTTATTCATTATGAGTGATGACACCTTCACCTTTCCATCGTTGCCTGAATACCAAAGCTTCCAAGTCCATATATGCTACAGAAGTTGTGTAATGTCCCGACCCCGTGGGCCAGACTCGCTTACACCTGGCATCTCCATAAGACCTCAAAACTTCCTTCACAGACCAACACAAGTCCCGCTTACGCCTGGCAGCTCTATAGCACAAGTCTTTTCTCGGTCACCCATCCCGAAATTACTCCAAGCTAAGCACGCTTAACCTCAAAGTTCTTTGGAGATAAGCTTTCGGAAAAGAAGTTACAACTTGTTGGTATGAGCATTCTATCAATCCTATCAAGCCATGGGCCAGGATATCACAAGTTGCCACCGCTGCCTTCACCACCGTCGTCGTAGACGTCATCTTCTTCTCCGGACTCACCACAGAAGTACCTAAACCTAACCATAACTATTGGAAAACACCACCTCGCCGCCCACACCTAGCACGAGAGGCAGCCTCTCGTCACCCAACACCGATGCCAGAGGTCGCCGATAGGGAGGAGAGTTGCGCCACTTTTCTTGTCCCTGGCAGCGGAATGAGGGGTCGTGATGGCAAGTCATTTGTGCAATCTGTGGCCGACCCTACAAATAATCAATCTCCATCGCTTGTTCTTCATATTATCTAGTAGACTCACTGTTTCCTTGGGACCAGAATTAGGTTCATTGTTTCCCTTTAAATGTTAATTTAAAGCATTTTTACTGTCCAAAATAGTAACCATTAGTTGCTCAAAATTGATGGCCATTAGCTTAATCCGGCGGTGTAGATCGGGTCTCGGAAATCCACTACGAATTACCAATGCTTTATCAAATTGAGGGTAATATTGAAAAAAAGAATGTAATTTTCATCAAATTGACCAATATTTTATCAAATCCGCCACTTGTAATAAGCAGTGTTATAAGTACTATGAATAATCTTTGTTCCTTGTTAATCTAGTAAATAATTTGTTCATTATTATACTTTTTATTGGGAAGTTTTGGTCCATCTTCCTTAGGCAGGTCGGGCTTCATTCTCTTTCTCCACAACCTGATGACTCCTTTGATGCTTGGTGGGAGAAAGCCAATGAAGCTACCAGTGGTATGGTGCAGTGTTATCTCAACTTCTTGATCATCTTTGGCACCTGGATCATGTCAAATCATAGAAACTGTTGTGATTTTGATGGCATGTCTCCCAGTGTCACTCAAGCCGGTGTCACGTGAAGAACGTTGGCTTTGGTATATGGCAGGAGCATGAGGGATCTCCTTCTTGACTGCCATCCATGACGGAACATGAAGTGTGTGTTGCTTTTAATTTTGGTCCCGTTTTTTTTAGTCCGGTTTTTTAGCTTTTCAAATGGCACAAACGTAACAAAATCTTGCTACCAAATTCTATATCCAAAATTATATTTGAACTTGAATTAATAAAATATATTTAAATTTCATATAATATAATGACAAGTTCATTCAAATATATCTGAAATTCATTTATGTCAAAACAGGGACACATTTAAAGGAAAAATTTGGCAATGTTGCAAATGGTATTCACGTCTTTTGGTAGCGAAGTTAACACTGTTTAGAGCACATAAGGCAGTTGGATTAACTCGTTGCTTCACATTGGAAAAATTGGACCATTCTTGCAGAGTCTAAAAAAGAGCACTTTTTTTTCAGAATTAGCACTCCAAACCGGGGCAGTTATGCAATAGCCCAAACTTAAAATTTACCAAGCAAGAACGACATTGCATGAGTTGTCATTACTACGCTTCGATCTGTATCTCAGTGTACATTTATACGGAGGAATCTTCTTTCAACAGAAGAACGTGAGTATTAATTTGCTGAACAAAATTTATATATTATTAAGTTGAGCTACAGCATTGTAGAGGTGATAAATCCCCCAAAATGTTGAGCCTGCGAGATTGTATCCCGGCAAATCAATGGTCCTTTTCTTTTAAAGAATAGAAAGCTTATTCAAAACAAACACGCATGGTGACTATGTAACTGATCAATCACATCAAACAAAATAGTTAATGGCAAGCCGCAGGGTGACCACTTCCCAACTATGCTTAACAATAATTTTTTTGCATTATCAGCTTGAGTTACATCATTATAGAAGTGACACCTGACGAAATAAGTATATTGAGCGTACAAGATCGTATCATAGCAAATCAAAGATGCTTGTTGTAAAAATGGGAATGGATATTATAATCCGTTTTAGTTTCATAAATATATTAGGATAAGGTACATGATGACCTCTTGATACATAAACACAAGATTATTGGTGGTGAAGACAGTTTTAGTCCCCACACAAGATTTTTGGTGAATCAGAGACACATGCATGGCTGCTTATCGAGCACTAAGTAGCTGATCCACCGCATCAAATATAATAGTTAATGGCATGGCACGCGGTGCACACTTCCAGCTGTATATCAATGTAGTACGTACATTGATTTGATGGAATACTGTTCCAACACAAGAACATGCATGAGTATTATTTTCTTAAAAAAAAATCGACGTTGGCGTATATATATTGTCAAGGCTAGCCAGCAAAGGAAACAACATCATACTGTATTTGCTAGTAAAGTTTCCTGTCCTTGCAGCCTACACAGCTTGCCAGAAAAGCTAGCTAGGCTAGCCATGCAGAAGACCATCGTTCTGTACCCTGGCCTCGCCGTGAGCCACTTCGCCCCCATGCTTGAGCTCGCGGACGCCCTCCTGGAGGAGGGCTACGCCATCAAGGTTGCGCTGATCGACCATTCCTTGAAAGGAGACATCGCCTTGGCCGCCGCCGTCGGCCGCGTCGCTTCCTCCAAGCCGCCCGTCACCTTCCACACACTGCCACGAATCCCGAGCCTTCCGGCGATCGCCGACGACGCAAGTTTCCTGGGCAGCTACTTCGACCTCGTGCGCCGCCACAACCAGCACCTCTACAACTTGCTCTGCTCCCTGCCTCCCGGCAGCGTCCACGCCCTGATCGTGGACGTGATGTTCTTCGAGGCTCTCGACGTCGCCAGGAAGCTGGGGATTCCAGCTTACACCTTCTTCGCCTCGAACGCGTCCGCCCTTGCCACATCAGTCCAGGTCACGTCGTACAGAGCAGAAGGCCAGCCAAGCTTCAAGGAGCTTGGAAACGCCCCTCTCCATCTCCACGGCGTCCCGCCCGTGCCGGCTTCTCACCTCTACGGCGAGCTGCTCGTGAATCCAGAGAGTGAGGCGTACAGGTCGATGATGTACATGTCCCGCAGAGTGCTGGAACCCGACGGGATCCTGGTGAACACGTTCCTGCCGCTGGAGGATCGTGCGGCGGGAGCTCTCGGGGATCCGCGGTGCTTTCCGGCGATGCCTCCGGTGTACTGCGTCGGGCCGTTGGTCGCCAAAAAAGCCGGTGATGAGGCAAGAGAAAAGCACGAGTGCCTCGCATGGCTCGACCAGCAGCCCGAGCGCAGCGTCGTGTTCCTCTGCTTCGGAAGTGCATTTGCGGGCAACCACCCGGAGGAGCAGCTCAAGGAGATCGCCGTCGGCCTGGAGAGGTCCGGCCATCGGTTCCTGTGGGTGGTGCGAGCACCGCCTCCCAAGGACGACGACCCCAAGAAGACAACGACGTCGTTCGATCCTCGCGCCGACCCAGATCTCGACGCGCTCCTGCCGGAAGGGTTCCTCGAGAGGACTAGTGGCCGGGGCCTCGTCGTCAAGCTGTGGGCGCCGCAGGTGGAGGTGCTGCATCACAGGGCGACGGGGGCCTTCATGACGCACTGCGGGTGGAACTCGTTGCTCGAGGGGATCACGGCAGGCGTGCCGATGCTCTGCTGGCCTCTGTACGCGGAACAAAAGATGAACAAGGTGTTCGTGGTGGAAGAGTTTGGAGTCGGCGTCGAGCTGCAAGGGTGGCAGCAGGGGCTGGTGAATGCCGACGAGGTGGAGGCCAAGGTGAGGTTGGTGATGGAGGCTGAGGAAGGGGGACGGCTCAGGGCGCGGGTGACCAAGCACAGGGAGGCCGCGGCCATGGCGTGGAAGGACGGCGGATCGTCGCGCGTCACGTTCAGCCGGTTCTTGTCGGACGCGGGCAATCTAGGTGCGGCGGCACCGGCGCGTCCTTGAATCCTTGATGCATCAGTGACATGGTTGTGATGAGCATGCTCGTTGACGCTATTCAGTGTGTGCCGACTCCTATTGGAGGCACTCCATTATACAGCATGGTTTCCTTGTGATTTACAAGAAATAAATTACGTACTTTAAATGAAAAGAGTTATGTTCACTAAATTTGTAAGTTCTCTAGCTACTAGATGCATGAGCTTCATGGCAATGATTTCAATACACGCAGGTCGGGCTTCATTCCCTTTCTCCACAACCTGATGACTCCTTTGATACTTGGTGGGAGAAAGCCAATGAACCAACCAGTGGTATGGTGCAGCTAGTGTTGTCTCAACGTCTTGATCATACATGGCCCTTAATTGGGTCCTGTTGAATCATATAAACCGTTGTGTTTTTTATGGCATGTTCCCTAGCTAGTGTCACTCAAGCCTAACGTTGTCACGTGAAGAACGTTGGCTTTGCCGTATGGTAGGAGCAAGAGGGATCTCCTTCTTGACTGCCGGAACATGAAGTGTGTGTTGCTTTTCTTTTTGGGTTGGTTTTTTAGCTTTTTAAAAGGCACAATTGTAACAAAATCTTGCTACCAATTTGCAAATTCTATTCAAATGCAGTAGAAATTTCATGAAAATTATATTTGAACTTGAGTTAATATAAAATATATTTAATTTCATCTTATCCAATGACAAATTCATTCAAATATTATATGAAATTCATTTCTGCATGCATACATTAGCTTTATGTCAAAACAGGGACAAATTTCGAATTAAAAGGAAAAAATGTGGGCAACTTTGCAAATGGTATTCATGTCTTTTGGTAGCGAAGTTAACACTGTTGAGACCACATAACGCAATTGGAATAACTCACTGATTCAGAGATTGGAAAAAATTGGACCATTCTTGTAGAGCCTAAAAAGAGCAATTTTTTCAGAATTAGCACTCAAAACCGGGGGAGATTTGCAATTGCCCAAACTTAAAAATTACCAATTAAGCAAGAACGACATTGCATCAGTTGACATTACTTTGCTTCCATCTGTATGTCAGTGTACATCAAGAACCAGAAATGTTGTAATGCTTTCGCTTGACCTCACGCCCACATTGCCTGTTATGTTGTGCCATTCGATCCAACGCATCTGCCCGTCGTGGTTTCGACACGTGTCACATTTTCTTGACGATCAAACCATTTGGTTTCTGTTGAATATGGTTTTGTAATTTAAATCCTCCATTGAATCAGTTCATTTTTAACGCGTCCTACTCCTTGTGTTTTCGTGTATTTGAATGTGAATCGATTCATTTTTAACTTTGCCAGGATGGACACATTTGTTGTTTTGCAGTTTGATCCTCATCCGTTTTCAAACTATGGCCGATTTCTAAGACCATGTACGGAGAAATTGATGTTCAGGCGCGATTGCTTCCTCTGTGCTATATTTACCTCGTGTGCTCTTCTTGCTTGTTCCTGGGGTTTTGGTTCCATTCGTTTGTTGTTGCTTGTTTCTTGCTTGCCCTGCTCTTGTTTCCATGGGAGGCCGTCAGTAAGGTGGTCGTCAATGCCGGTCGCGCATGCCATCGGCCAGTTGTGCATCGACTTGAACGACATCTACGCTGGCTTCTACGACAGCAACCTCCAGATGTGGTTCTTCCTGTCGGACGGTCGTCGCCTTCCTACACATCGCAAGGGCGATCCCGTCTCCTCGCAGCACCACCGCTCCATCGTGTCCAGCGCAGGGGCGGACCCACAGTATGGGCCGTCTATGCCATGGCATAGACTAAGAATGGCCAGGCCCATTGATTAATATTATTTTACCAAGCTGATGGCTAATTAAGGCCCATTGTTTAGTCCGGCTAGCACACGATTTGAAGCCTTTCTCGCAATCAGGACTGCTCGCAAGGACGCACGCAGCGCCGCAGTTCGCAGACCTGAGTAGCGATCGCGATCAACGATGGTGCGATAAGGCTCGCTGCTTCCTCATCCGGCTGCTGCGATCCCCGCGGTGCTGCTGCTCGTCGAGCTCGACGCCTCGACCGCAGATCAAGGTACAGACAAAATCATTATCAGTTTATCACACGAGCACCCTAGTATTTTGTATACAACAAGGCAATCGTTCAGCCATCAATATTGTATTGCTTCAATTCTTGTATGTGGCCGGTCTCTAATCAATATTGCAGTGCAACTTGATGGTTATATTCCTAATTAAATCATCACGGTGAAGCTGATTACCATCGCAGTGCAACTTGTATGTGGTCACATTCATTAAGAGAGACATTTTCTTTGAAGTGGATGAAGAACAAATAATTAAGAATTTCATGGCCTCTAGAAAAACCGTAGACCGGACAAGTAGTAGTATAATTGTCGTCTTTTAAGTTCCATCAACAGTATGTTTGAAATAGTTATATTGTAATATATATACATTTCTTGCACTTAATTGTTGGATTTAAGACTTGATATGTTTTCTTTTTCTTATTTACCGAATTCCTTGATAAATTTATTTTTTTCCACATTATATATGAATTATACCGAATTGTATATGAAATTTTTTTCGCGGCATACCCTTGGTTAAATCCTGGGTCCGCCACTGGTCCAGCGAGTATGGCACGCTCCTCCCTGTGCCCTTGCGGCCATCAGCATGTGCTCTACTGCTAGTGCATCGCTTCTCTCCGAAGTAGCGGTCGCACGAAACACCCACAGAAGGAGGTAGATGACGAGCCAGAAGAGGATGGAGACGAGCTGCAGTCCAACTGATGGTTATAGGTAACAACCTATTGACACTAAAAGCTAGATTTGAAGTTCGCAATAGTACATCTCCACTCCTTGAAATTACTAGCTTGGAGCTTATGCTTTTAAAACTTTTGGACCAGAAATTAGAGATTTGATGAAAAGTTTTGGGAAGGTGCAAAAGCTTATTTTAGATTAGTATTCTATTTTTGTGCAAGAGGGAAATTAAAAGTTTTGTTACTTTTCATTCACTCATTAGTAATAACTACACAAAATAGATGGCTGAAGGAAAAATTAGTTTCATAAATCTGACTTCCTAAATATAATTACTCCGTTTGCAATTTCTAAGAATTTCATGTTTTCCTTGCAGGTAAGATGGAATCCCTTTTTGTTCTTGGTCAATTTGGGGCTATTATGTTTTGTATCCACAATGTAAGATCTGACATTTTTCGTCACTCCTTGTTATTACTAACTTGAAGCTTGTGCCTTTAACTTCAGACTTTCATATCCTTTGCAAGTGGCATCCATTTATTGATCCGAGATATACGGGTAGTCTCCTAGATTTGTCTTTATTGACAAAGTGCATGTGTCACAAGTTATTCAAATAATTGTATGTACAATTTTAGTAGGAGTGTATCTTATGTCTTGTGATTCTTGAGGCTAATGTGTTTTCAAGTTTATCTTTGTCTAGTCTCTTGATAGGAATGATCATCCACTAATTTGGGTCGCCATAATTTTCAAATGACACATTCATCATGCAATTGAAAACCAATCACAACCCTGAAGGTACGCTAAGTTTTTCACTCTTGCAAGTAGGTAATCGTTTTCCTTTATTCTTGCATTATCTATCTAGCAACCTTCCATAGCATAGCTTAAGGTCCCTCGTTTGACTTAATTGCTATTTTGCCTTCCATCACATGTATGCACAAATTCAGGGGGAATTTAATCTATGTACGAGGCTTCATGATTTTGATCTATATCCCATCCACATCCAAAGGATCAATATCTATGAAGCTCTCACTTGTGCTTGTAACCGTTTGTCTTGTTTGTCTCTTTTCGGTGCTTGATGTCAAAGGGGGAGAAAGATATCCTCCAAAGCAAGTAGTTGCGGAAAGGGAAGAGACATGAGGCACAAATAGGGAGAACATGTCAAAGGGGAGAAGTACTTGCAACCATGGAGTGAAGATACAATCAAGAAGATGAGGTATGAACAAAGGTATTCCATGTTGTCAATACATCCTAGGCAAGTACTGGTGCTTCATTTTATCTATTATCTCTTGCTTTGGTTGTGTTGCCATCAATCACCAAAAAGGGAGAGATTGTAAGATCAATCAACCTACATAGGTTTTGATGATTGATGTCAACAAAGTCAATGGGACTAACAATGTTTGCTAGTTTGCAAGATGTTTAGTCTCATGGATGTAGTGATACACTATTGGAGTGCCAACACCTCAAAGGTTGCAAGGAAGTTGATAAAGAGGATAAGTGCACATGAAGACTACTCTATGGAGTGACTACTACATACATGAGGTAAGAGACAAGGTAATAAGTATGTCATGCGTTCATGTGTTTCTCTATGTATCCTATACCTTGACATGCTCTTGATCACCATGTTAGTCTTGCCTTATATCCTATACCATAATTATCTTGTTTCAAATGTGGTGATGACATGAATGTGCTTATTTATGTATACTCTATCTTGTTTCAAATGTGATGATGACATGCATGTGCTTATTTATGTATACTCTATCTTGTCATCATGTTGCCATGTCATGTCATATGATCTTACTTACTATCTTTCATCATGACATGCATGCTTTGCCTAGTTCTCATGTAGCTTTCTTTAATATCCTACCTCATGGTGATGTAATTGTGCAAGTTCTTTTTACATATCTTATGCACATTATGTTTCGATCAGGTTGTCCTTTGTGACAACTAGATCATTGTGACTAACATCTTTGGATGAGGGAAATATTTTCATATGGTCACATAATGAAAAGAATTGGGTGAGCAACAACAATCTTCTATCTACATCCAGGTGATTGGTTGCCTCGACAATGGATGCATGACCACAAGGATCAAGGTCTTGATGGACGATCCATGTGTTTGTTTGAAATATCTCTTTCTAAACACCACCCAATGTGTGTTCAATTGTTTGGATGGCCTCTTGTGCGCATTTGCATGCACATTGTTTTTGAAATTTACAAGTGCAACTTTTCTGTAATATTGAATTGTACTGTTGCCACTTCTAGAATCAATGGAGTTGACCGACATGAGCTAAGTAGGCGTTCTTTCTCTTTTCAATCCATTCCATATGTGTGCCCCGTCTTGGTTCTTCTGCTTTCATTTGACTCTTCGATCGATGGTAATTGGTCGTTTCCCTTGTTGTGCAGCTGAGGCACCTTTCCATGTCCCGCAAAAGATTGTGAATTGGGTGTAGTTCCAAATGGCATCATAAATGATTTTTCCAAATGCATCATAAATGATGGCCTAGTTTTTGAATATTTGGTGAGGGATTGAAACTTTATTGTGAATGGGCTTCAAACTGCTCCAAAGTTGAGTGAAGAATGTTGCATTCAACTCGATCTCTTGCTCCTATGAATCTTGAAAGCTTGGCTATATATGATGGGGTTGGTTTCTTGAGGGATCGGGAGTTTTAAAGTTCCAAAGAAAATTGAACAATGTGAAAGGAAACTGAGATTAGGGGTGTAGGGACGAGTTTTGGCTGCTCTTTGTAGATGGGATTCATCGACACTAGTTGTGTTCTAGCAAATTCTTGAATAGATGACCCAGTGTTCGTTTTTAAACAACCAATGACTCCATAAACAACGACTAAATAAATTTGTTTGTCTTATAGTTCTATATGTCTTATCACTGTAACAATATTCTATTTTTAATGGACTCGCCATATGCTTATGGATTAATTTAGTTGTCTGTTACGTATTAACTACTTGTACTTACAACGGGTTGTAAAAGTTATCTTATTGCATATTATTTATGATTTTCTGAACACATTGTAGATGACGTAAAAATTCGAAACATGTAAACAATGAAAAAAAAAGCACCTTGGAGCTCTCCACGTGTTTAGAAACTTTATAATCTCTTTTTTTTTTAGCAGAAAGTTTGTAATCATATAAGAATAATGATGCAAAAGGTAATCAATTGGTCCTCGCAAAAACAAGTCCAACATTAGCCTACCCATCAGGCGCTGCAAAGCACCACGAGGCTAGTACTGGCACCACAGAACAAAAAGCCAGGATGCTTAGGCCCTGTTTGTTTTAGTTTTTTGGCACTTTTGTCTATTGGCTTTTGGAAGATTCAAAAGTCGGATGTCTCTGAAACTTGAGAAGCCAGAAGCACATCCTGAGATGCTTCTGGCTTTTGGGTTTTGACAGCATCTGGTTTTTAAATCTCACAAAAGCCAACTAACAAAAGTGACGAAAAGCTGAAACAAACAGAGCCTTAATGGAACGCCACAAGAAGGCACAGCTTTTGGTTTCAAAATCAAACCGGAGAGAAGAAAAACGTGAAAGAAACCCAAACAGAGACAAGTGACGAACCAACCCCCCCGCGCGCCAATGGTAGCCGCACCCTCGCTGCCAAAACCCTAGCGCAGCGGCGCGGACGCGGATGCCCTTCGCGCCCATCCTCTCCCGCATTGGGCTCTCCCTCCCGCCGGCCGCCATGCGCCGCACCCGCGCCTCCTCCTCCAGGCTGGTCCGCCCGATCTCAACCTGGCTAGTGAGTGCCCGCCTCTCCCTTTTCATTTTGGCGCAATTTCCCTCCTCCTTAACCTTTGGTGAGTTCGATACGGATTTCTTGCTCTGTTTGCTCCCTAGTGGCAAAGAAAGATTTCATCTTGTGAACCTGTGGATGACTAATTTTGAGATGGGACATGGTGTCCCCAATTTTCTTGCGGTTTCAACTATTTAAGAGCTTGGAATTGTGCATTTCCATTTTTATCAAAAGATTCTCTTATGTATTTATGTTGCACCTAAATTGGAGCTGGAAGTAAGATTTAACCATAGCTTATGATCCTAGGCAGCATTGTTACAATTTGGCGTATGTGAATATTCCGTAGTCACTTTGCTACCAGTGTTTTTTTTTTAGAAACTTTACTAGTAGTGGATTAATGTTGTCTCTATGCTCTCTACGAGATGAATGTATCTGAGCTGTAGTTTGGTGAGGAAATTTTTTCCATTTCTGAATGAGATGTGTAGGATTCAATTCCGTGTTCCAATGTTAAATAAATTTTTAAAATACTATGAATTTGAGGCAATAAGTGGTGGCACATAACTTTCTGCATTTGCTGTCCATAGAAGTTTCAACTTCAGAGTAATGCAGGCACATCCACTTTGGGTTCAAACCAGCTCTGATACATCTATCCACTTAAAGTCTTCGACTGCTAACTTTTAGCTTTTGGAGAATCATGCCGGTTTGGGGAAGCTTTTAGCTTTTGGGCCTTGTTGGAGAAGCAAAAGCTGCTAAAAGCTTCCCCAAACAGGGCTTTAATCAGCATGCCTTATTAGCATAGTTCCATGACTATCAGTGCCTATATGGAATTGTTTCATGCAGATTTTGTGAAAGTTATTGTTTTGTCAATGAAGCATCACTTTAATGCCTTTTCAGGTGTAAGAGAAGTGAAACACGAATCTAGTGCATCATTTGACATATCCAAGTCTGAGCCTGTTGCTTCTGTGAAGAGGAAAAGGGTGAAGCAGGAACTCGAAGTAAATGGCGAGAATTCTACGAAGCAGGTGTCTGATCAATAACCGGAATGTATTCATTTAAAAAATACGTGATTTCATGTTTTTATCAACGGTTCATACCCTGGCCCCTTTATTCTTATGAGACTACCTTAGCACTGGCTCCCTTTGCTCCTTTTTTTTTTTTTTGGATCAAGCTTCCCTCAATGAAAGTGTTTATGCCCAGGTTGCTATTGTTCCTGACATTGAAGATTTTCGATATGACAAGAACAAAGTATCGACATCCTCAAATAAGGCAGCACCATCTTTGAGTAAGAATAGCTGACCAAATAGTAACATTTAAAAAAAAAATCTTCAAAATTCTTAGATCTTTAAATTTAGTTCACTGTATTTGCCATGTCCTGCAAAAGGCTTAACAGCACCCTTCTTCAGTCAGGTTGGAGAAAAAGGTCAGGGTTTCATCAGTTGTAAGAGGTACTCATAAATTTCATAACTTATAATATTACTTTTTTTTTGCGAATGAACTTATAATATTACTAGAAGAGTAAGCTATCGAATTTTGATTTACTATGTCATCAATTTCGTTTTATATTTTGTTTTTGGTTGCAAGCTGATATCAAGTCAAACCTATTCAAGAAATGTAATATTTCACTCAAATTTTGGACTATAGACTACACAATCTTTTTCTGTATAAAGACCGCAAATTTATAGTTGTTTCGATTCCTAACATGAATAGTCACCGTAGTAAGATTTCTGTTTTCCTAAGTGTAGTTGATCTATATATACTTGTAGCCCCTACACAGTCAAAATATATGGTGAATTTTCAATTTTCTGTTTGCTCGTACGCATCTCCGGCATATTCTGCATGAATTTTTGTGTTTTGTTGTTCCGCACATGTATGGTTTTTGGCTTTTAGCCACTGTAATTTTTCCTTATTGCACCATGCGATCATGTAAACACCAGATTGGCTGATACCACTGTATCAATATTTTATCCTTTTTATTTAAGAGTGTAAGTATCGTCATATCCATTTACCGAAAGCTAAAGTAGTCATTGTGCAGTTGGAGCTCCAGAAAATTGGGAAGCTGTTCTTAAGGGTATTAAAGACATGAGGTTATCTGGCCAGGCCCCTGTAGATACTATGGGCTGTGAAAAGGCTGGTTCTCTTCTCCCACCCAAGGTAGTTTTTGTCAGCCAATAATCTTTTGTATCAGGAAAAATGTTATATATGCATTATGTGTCACAGTACCTAGCTGTGAATTGTGATCAATCCTAAGGTTCGTTCCATCTGTTTTTTTTAATTATTTTTTTATTTTCATTTTGGGAAACACAGTACAGACGCAGACAATTCCATCTGACTACTTGATATAGCTTGTAGAGAGGATGCTCTTTGGGTTAGACATAGGACAAGTGTAGGGTGGCGCAATTCACCTAGTTTTCTTATGAAGTTTTTCTTTTCCATGAAGAGTGCAGGGCTCTGTCTATTTACAGAAAGAGAGGAATAGAGTAATGAAAGCCCAAAACATTTGAGCACACCAATAATATAATTAGTGAAACATGCTATTTTTATCCAATGTCGCTTTATGAAAAATGTGATGTTTTTTTCTGTCTACACACAAAATTGCAGTCTGTACATGAGTCTCATGCACAATAGGTTGCAACTTTACTTAACTATGTTTGTTACCTATTAACTTCTAATAACTTCCACACTTTGGTGGGGAAATATTTTCTTCATATTGATTCATCTATTATAGCACAAATACATTCATTGGTGAAATGTTTTCGTTCAGTTGAGTGGAATGTAGTTATACAACTATTTCATCGATTGATCATACACTACATCTATTCACAGGAGAAAAGATTTGCAGTTCTGATATCAACTATGATGTCTAGCCAAACGAAAGATGAAGTTACACATGGTATGCCTTGGAGCTTTTTGTATGTGGAATATGTTATAGACTGAGATCTTATTTTGAGTTCCGGTTCTCTATATTAAGTATTGTGATGGACTTGAAAGTAGCTGAATGGGTGGTTCTTGTTGAACTCTGTCTTTGGAAGTCCTACAAGTGTCTTGTTGAGTATCCGTGGAATAAGTATTAATTATGAATTTAGTTATAGGCATATTGAAGCTTAAGTATTTGACAATTACTTCGGGAAGGTTAGGTTCGGTTTTGATGGAATCTGGTTCAATATACAATGTCCTGCAAATTTGTGGTGGCTGGAAACAAGTAATACAAGACATGGTGCATGAAAGAAACCTTGCTTGGGTTTTTATCTAGGGAGAATCATCATGATTTCACATTACAGCTTACACATTGCACCATATCAATTAGCAAGGTCACTCAATTGATAGCCTGCACTTTCCTCTTGTCATGTGACTGTATCTCTACTTGCTGAAACTGTTTTTTTTTTTCATTGCTATTATGTGTACTTGCTAATTGTGTTTCGGAATTCTTATCAGCTGCTGTGGAGCGTCTTGCTGAGAACGGTTTGCTTGACCCTGAGGCTATTGTAAGAACTGATGAGGTCACACTAGCAAACCTTATCAAACCTGTAAGTTGCAAGAGGAATTCACTTGATTTGGATGAGTTCTAACTGTTATGGGCCCATTTGTCTCAAACAATAATGTACTACAAGTAACGATTTAAATGAATGGCTTTTTAAGCATGAAAATCTAAACTGATATAACCATATGGGACAATTCTGTTCTTGCCCTTACTTTGAAGTGCAATTGTGATTTTACCTTTATTTTTTAGACTTTATGATTTTGCCTCTGTTTTTCCATAATGAAAGGGTCATTTGCCCCCTGATTTCAACTTCCGTTAGATGCAACCAAAATAAAGGAATGCAATGTTTAAGAAAACCGGTTGAGAAAAGGAGAATGAACATGGTGCCCTCGCTCTACGCCCTGCTGCCTCCATGCTACTCAAATAGTCAACCCCCTCCCTCCCGTAGCGCACTCTCGCTAACAATCAGGAGCGCCCGGGGCATGCTGTCTGGCCGCGGATTGGAGAGCGGCGCGCGCAGCCAGATCCGCTGTGAAGCGCGACTTCAACGCCTCCGCCGCATAGTCTCCATTCGGCCATTCCTCACCTCTCCCTCAGTTCACAGCCTTGGTGGCGACTTTGGCTCGGGTCATGACGACCAGGGTGCATTGCTTGGGCGGGGCGTGTGGTGCTGCCTCCTGGTGTGTTGGGGCCTGAGCATGCGAGCAGCCAAGGATTCTCTGTGATGCGGCCTTGATACAGGGCTGACGAGCAGTAGCGGCGTGCAAGGTGAGCCTGCATGCTTGCTCACTCCCAGATCTGTGATGCTAATGATTTCCGGATCCAAATCATGATTTGGGAGTCATAGCAAGCGGTGCGTTCTGGTCAGGGAAAGAGAAGCCCCCTGATCCAGAGTCTGCAACAGGGTCAAATATGCAAGGGCATACTAGTCTTTTCATAGCATATTTGACACCGTTAAGTGTCTCTAACAGAGTAGGGGTAAAATCAAGCTTCATTTTCAAAAGTAAGGGCAGAATCACAAAGTTGAAAACTAAGGGTAAAATCATAATAGAACTCAAAGTGAGGGAAATGACGCAAATGTCCCCTAACTATATTGTTATCATACCATAGGCTATGATGAATGACAATATTGTGGACTTGACATATTATTACACGAAACAGAACATTGCTTTGTACTCAAAAGGTGAGAGCTTACAAGAAAATATATAAGATCTTTAGTTTACACCATGCCGCTTATAATTTTTCAGGTTGGATTCTATCAAAGAAAGGCTCAGTTCATAAAAGAAGCTTCTAAGATTTGCCTCAAACGGTTTGGTGGGGATATTCCGGACTCTCTGAATGAGCTGCTTGCTCTGAGAGGAGTTGGCCCTAAAATTGCTCATTTGGTAAGACATTTATTGTCTTCATATTTAACTATAAACTAAGTATAATCTATTTACTTGGTGTTATTACTAAACAGGTGATGAGCATTGCATGGAAGAATACTCAAGGTATTTGCGTGGACACTCATGTGCATCGCATTTCCAACCGTCTTGGATGGGTTTTCCGAGAAGGAACGAAACAGGTAGTTTGAGTTTTTTCCTCTTGTCTTGCAAGAAAAAAAATGTAGTTGAATTTTGGAGAAGAAATTCATTGTGACGCGGAAGTTTTTAATCATGTTTACCATGTCTTACGCACAGAAAACTACTACACCTGAACAAACGAGAATGTCTCTTGAGAAGTGGCTGCCGAAGGAAGAGTGGGAACCTATAAACCCATTACTGGTATTTTCTACTGAATTGTTTCATCCTTTAATATTATGTTTTCTTCTTTCACTTTTTTGCTTTATGTAAATGAAACTAGTGGGTTTTGTTTTAGCAATGTGTATCTTAATCCTGTCCTAATGCTATTGTTCTAAGTTGAAAATTCTGAAAAACATCTTGTAGGTTGGATTTGGACAGACCATCTGTACACCGTTGAGGCCCAAATGCGGCATCTGTGGCATAAGCAGTATTTGCCCATCAGCCTTTAAGGAATCGTCAAGTCCAAATCCAAAGCAAAAGAAAACAAGGTCTCCATAGAAACTGACATTAGTGATCTGGTATAGAAGTCGGTAGCTTTTGGGTTGTCTTTTGGACGTGCTTGGTGCCAGTACCATTGGCAATTGTATTATCATTTTGTATAGCTGTATTTTGAAGACCTTGGGTAGACAGGCTGATCCCGTCAGTCACATGGCAACCAACTCGTAACAAGCCAACGGCTGAACAGCAGGTGGGACATCAATGTTTGTTTCCTACTATGTTGTAGAACATATCCCTGTGACTGTAAACATCATTCCTAGAACAATACTGAAAAGTGCACGAAGTTTCTCGTGGAACCGTTTCATGATTGTGCATGAATCTGTCTTGAACGACATTACTAAATATTTTGGCAATATCGCCTGAACTGGATGATTCGTTAGCCGGCTTAATCATTGGTTGGACTAGGGCATGCTCACGTAATCAATAGCAGGCTGAAACAGCACCGTCGGCTCTGCCTGCTGTGTGTGTTTCAATGTCTTGGACACGCATAAGGGCGATGCCATTTTGAGCAAAGCTTCATATTTTTTTAGGATTTAACGACGTTGTGCATTTAGTAAGCTGTGGTGACTTTGTTTAAAATTAAGCAGCCCAGTTTTTCGGGGGCCTTCATAGGGGTAGAGATTACGTGCGTGTGTTTATAGAGGTGAGTATTCGTACATGTTTGTGAGCGTCGTCCTGTGTTTAAAAAAAAAACTCCATTGTGACCGTCTTCGTTTGTTTCAAGTTTCAAACGGTCGGTGGCTGACGGATCAAAACCGCGGCGCCGGCATGCAAGCTCGCGGGAGGCGCCGTGAATATTTTTGTAGTAATTCAACCCTTCAGATCTGCTCATCACGTATGTATGCATTTCTAATATAAATGGTTGTGCATTGTCATGGCAAATGCTTGTGCGTTGTCATGGCAAGATAAATAAAATAATTACATATTCACATTTATGTAAGAAACCAGACGAGTATTAATTCCAAATAGGGCCTAATATATGTCAGGAATCTAAGTAACCAAACAAGTAGTAAAAGTATGTTCACCATTCAATTGCAATGGTGGGTAAATAAAGGAAAAATGTAAGGTTAAGGTGACACTGATGGCAGACAAACGATTACCACAAATTCCACTTTTTAAGATAGTAAAAGATAGAATAAAAGGAAGAACAGATAAGATAGGACTCGAGATTTGATGGTTGAAAGTAAAAGATGAAGTGGCAGTTGAGAGAAATAGGAATTAATGACACTTAATGGGTTGTGTTTGTATAATATATATAGATATATATGGAGTCGATTGAGTCCATTCGCATTTGATGTCAACAACGAAGAAGTCATTGTTGACTGCATTGACACAACAAACACACTCTTCACTTCTTCAGCAGAGCCCCAAGGTCCAAGGGTTGGAGTTGGGAACCTAGGGGCATCTTGTATGTTTTTTTTTCAACTTTGTCTTATGCATCGTAGATTCAAAACATCTCTCATGAGTCGGTGAAGCCAATTTTGACTTCAACAACTTACAATTCATTTTAGGAGAGAGGAAAACAACTTCATCTTATAATATGTGAATAGTACAGCGGCAGAGAGTGAATGACTTCTCATACGTGTCAAAATGGAAAGCGTCAGAAATATAGAGTATGGCTAGCGCATTCTAACGCTTCTCAAGCAACTTCATACTATATCTAATGCTTCTCATACGCCCTCTCCCCTTCTTCCTCGTGACAACGCGAGCTAGTCGGGAGGTGGCGGCACGAGCCCACGCTGAGAGCAACTCCAATGAAAGCCCTAACTCCAGCCCTTACTCAACATTTAGGGGTTGAGGACCAAAAAATCAACTCCAACAGAGCCCCAGCTTAGGTCCCTACACTGGGAAGGCCCTCAAATTTCCCCCTCCAGCCCCTACATCGACGGGTCCGGAGGCCGGCCCCTACTCCGCTCCCGCGCCACGAACGCCTTCCCGCCACCTCGCGCCGAACGCCCCGCTGCGAAGCACCGTCGCCCCTTGCAAAGCATCGCCGCACCAAATTTGAGCCCCACCGCACTCTCCCTCCACCCAAATCCGAGCGCCGCCGACCAGGAGGCGAGGTGAGGCGGCCTGGCGCGGCAGCTCGACCGTCGATTCGTCTCGCTGTCAGCTCATCCCGGCTGCGAAACCCGCCGTCGAGCTCGCCTTGGCATCCCAACGTAGCTCGGCGCGACGAGGTGGGGCGCGGGGGTGACGCGATGAGGCAGGGCGGGGCGGCACGGCGATGCCGAGAGGGAGAGGGAGAGGGAGGGGCGGGCCGTCGCGGCCGTCAGAGAGGCTAGGCAAGAGAAAGATCAAGAGGAGAGAGAGGCGCGGTGGAGAAGATAGGAGAGAGAGACCAGACAGATGGGGGTAAAAAGAAGAGAGACTGACGAACGGGTCCTACCTGTAAGAAAAGAAGTAGGGGCTGAAGTTTGTGGGCTGTTATTGAAGCAAATGGTAAAAATCAAAGCCCCTGAATGAAATAACAGATGTTCAGTAAAAAAAATGTAACGGTATTGTGATTACGTTTCATGGTTATTTAAGGGAAGTCAACTTTCTTCGTAGTAAATTTCTCGTGAAGCACGGACCGGTGGACGTGGACTCCAGCTCAGGAGCACACGAGGCTCTTTAAAGCTCGAAAAGCCAGAGTTTATATTATTTTATTTATTATAATTAAAAGAAAATAGCTCGCACAGGAGCATCAGACCGTCGGTACTTCCCTTTCCCTCTCCGCCGGATCCTCCGCCGCCGCCGCACCGCCCTTCTCTGCCTCGGACTAGTGGAATAAAGATTCATTCCATCGCGCGACTGATTTCTTCTTTCTCTGGTAAAGACTCTTCCTAGCTTCCTTGTAAAGATCGATTCCTTTGTTCTAAGATTTAATTTTTGCTCTCAAACATAATGCGAATCTCTCCCTCCGACTCTGCCCCAATTTATTTTGTTTTGGATTTGTGTGCTGTGTGCTGCCCACCGGATCCAAATCTATCTTGTTCTTCTCCGGCGCTCAAGATCGACAGTAGTTCACCCGTGACTTGTTAGTGGCTAACTAAGATGCGGGTGCAGGTTGTGTTTTTCCTAAAATTTTGAGGTTTGATTGTATGATGATCCGTGAACCGCCCTTGTTTTCAAACTGCGCTTTGACCAGCAGATCATTCTTGCAATCTGCAGGATGCGTAGGGCCTTTTCTTGTATGCTTGGCAAAGGTTGTGCCTTTGGGCACATCGTTTGAGATGTAGATGTAGATTGAATGTCCAACTAGTTGTGGAACTCTTTAAATCTAGGAATTTGGAGACTTTGATGAGTATTCTACTCTTTTGCCTGGCTTTGAGTTGTCCTATAGCTCTAGTTGGTTATCTACTTGTTTGTTTGCTGTCTGGTTTAAGTTTGTAATGTGATATTTAAGTACACTATAAGTTTTATCTTCAGCATTGCTATTTACTTCTCCAGTTGAAGGTTACAATTTGCAGTAATTTAATGAACTGAATAGAGACTGTAGAAAATTTATTCCGGTGTTTATCATATTTAGTGGTATGGTATTTCAGTTACGATAATTTGAGAGGTGCCCTGAAAGGCTGCAAATTTAGTCTGTACAATATGAAAAAATTAATTGTTACTTATGCCCTATAAAGATAAGCGGATCCTTGTTGCATGTTCTTTCCTTCTTAGTTGGTGGCCAGACGTTCCAACACTGCTCAAATTGATCGGTATTCTTCTCTGTTGTAGATTCCCCTGAATGGATTTTTTCACCGAGTATGGTGAGGGAAACCGGTACAAGATAGAAGAAGTCATAGGAAAAGGGAGTTATGGTGTTGTCTGTTCTGCTTTTGATACTCACACTGGTGATAAGGTTGCTATCAAGAAGATAAATGACATCTTTGAACATGTGTCTGATGCAACTCGCATACTTCGTGAGATCAAGTTGCTTCGACTCCTGCGACATCCGGATATTGTGGAAATAAAACATATTTTGCTTCCCCCATCAAGGAGGGAGTTTAAGGATATATATGTCGTGTTTGAACTCATGGAGTCTGATTTGCACCAAGTTATAAAGGCTAATGATGACTTGACTCCAGAACACTATCAATTTTTCCTGTATCAGTTGCTTCGAGGATTGAAATACATACACACAGGTAAGGGATTTCTCACTGTCAAAATAATTTTCATATATGAACACTTGCATCGACAAGTGCACTTTCCACAAATTTTAAGTGTATTTCATCTTTCATCAAAGAATTGCTGTTTTTTCAGATTAAAATAAATATTGTTTATTGAAAATATTTGTGTCCCTACGTAACTGTTATGCTAAATCTTCAATATACCTAACAGACCACTTTTCTTGACTAAATGGAACTGAAAGTTGTAGAATATACTGAATTAACTGGAACATTAACTGATGGGGTCAGAAAATTAAGCATTACAATTCTTTTGCTTTCACCCCTTTGGACCGACCTCTTTTCGCCTGTGCCAGCAGTAGCTACAACAAATGCTGCGAACCCACTCAAGCTAAGGGGAGAGCTCAAGACAGAACTTTTGAGGCGTGTTGTTCCTACTCATGGAACTGGCCACCACTGCTGACCATCCTCCAGAATTGAGATGTTCCTTGTCGTCGCCTCTTTTCAGTTTTTGCTGTCTAATGGTGCCACCTAGGTGCGAGGACCACACCCTGACAGCCATGTTTTTGATGAAGTCAAATATTTTTTGTGTGATAATAACATACATGTTTTATGAAGCCACCTTAAGATAGTTGTTATCCAAATATTTTTTCTCCAAAATAAGCATTGTTACTGAAATTCTAGGAGGAACGTGCCTAACATACCCATTTGTGTAGTAATGCAAAAGAATATTTTACAATACCTTTAATAAGCTGGATTACTTGGACTGTGTATAATGCGCTGCTTAACTCAGTTATCATAAGTGCTCAAGGGTTTATAATATTAGTACTGGAGCGTCTGGAGTAGTCTAGTATGTTTGCATCTCAGTACTTATATTTGTTAAAATGCGTGTCTCATAGAACTTCTAAAAGTTATTTTCATTGCCAATGATTGCTGCATATAGTCATCGGACTGATAGATCTCCTTAGACAATAGATAACGATCGAAACTTGCTTAAGATTTTATTATATCAGCTGAAGAAATCAAGGAAAAAGTTGTTCTCTCAAATCCTTTCCCTCCTTTTCCTTGTGTGTCTATGCCTCCCTCCTGCTTGTCTACCCACATTGTGCGTTATTTCTGTCTATCATGACTCCGCTGAAATCTTGAAGAAATGAGGTCCTATTCCTTCAGCCCATATTAAGTTGCTTCTAGAATATACATTTAGTTTCCTCTAGGGGATCAAAGAACATTTCCTGGATATCTTTGGCACCATTTATATTTTATGACGGGTGTATTTTTCCTCTAAGTTACGTATAATTTGTGGAGTGCAGTTATGTTTTCCATACTACAATGCACAACTAATTTGCTACCGTCAAATCAAAGGTTTCAAGTCACTTGGCTGGTCAATAGCATATGAACGAAATGGCTTAAACCACAAGGCTTTAATGGAGTTGTTTAAAATTGATCGCATGTAGGGTTTCCATTCTTTAGTATATACACTATTAAATGCAATCTTGTTGCCTGAAACGGTACTATTGCAGAATTTGTATTTTCACTGGTACACATAAATAACATTATGGTTGCTTTATAGAAGACTGAAAATGAAATATGGTGATCTGAAACGGTTCTGTATAGTCTAAAATAGGCAGTGTAAACAGAAAAGCTGTTGTCGATGATTCTGTTCTGTATTCCTAAGTATTATTTGATTAACAAACCCTCAGCATTTACTCATTGTTGGTTTATTGCAGCAAATGTATTTCATAGGGATCTAAAACCCAAAAATATTTTAGCAAATGCTGATTGTAAGCTCAAAATTTGTGACTTTGGACTTGCAAGGGTAGCTTTCAATGATACTCCGACTGCCATCTTCTGGACGGTATGATACTACTCCAATCCCAACTCTAAAAAATGTATAGAATCTTGTACGTATTTTTCTATCAATGTTTACCTTTTCTACTTTCAGGATTATGTTGCGACAAGGTGGTACCGTGCACCTGAGCTGTGTGGATCTTTCTTCTCCAAGGTTGGTTAAATTCTTATTTTTTGTCTGGTACAATTCTATAATGACATTTTCTTGAGCTTCAGGAATCTGATTAATTCCCTCTTCTACTTTTTGATGTGCTTGTAATGTTTCTGAGTTATATATCTTAATTGTTGCAGTATACGCCGGCAATAGATATATGGAGCATTGGATGTATATTTGCAGAGCTTTTAACCGGGAACCACTGTTTCCTGGAAAAAATGTTGTACACCAACTTGATATAATTACGGATCTTCTGGGAAACACCATCTCCTGAAGCAATATCTAGGGTGGGTATGATTTACACGAAATATTGAATGTAACTTTCTGCTACATTCTAATGGTTCTAGTTACATGTACTCAATGAAACAGATTCGAAATGAGAAAGCCAAGCGCTACCTCAGCAGCATGCGACGGAAAAAGCCTGTACCATTTCTTCAGAAGTTTCCAAATGCCAGATCCACTTGCATTGCGTTTGTTGGAGAGGATGCTGGCTTTTGATCCAAAAAGATAGGCCAAGTGCTGAGGAGGTACCCCTCTTAATAGATTCCTTGTTGGTTCAGTGATGTTTTTGAGCTTATAACCTCCAATACAATAACTAATCTTCTTTATATGGTTAGGCTCTTGCTGACCCGTACTTCAAGAACATAGCTAATGTCGATAGAGAACCATCTGCACAGCCTGTGACAAAGCTGGAATTTGAGTTTGAGAGGCGAAGGATTACAAAAGAAGACATAAGGGAGCTCATATACAGAGAAATTCTGGAATATCACCC